>WEKW01015828.1:464270-638461 GCA_013389905.1 Sula dactylatra
GCGGCCCCGGCGGACGCTGCCCGCGCGGCCCCGGCCCGACGGGCTCGGGGAGCCGGGCAAACCTCGCCGTTCTCTTGCAGGAAACCTGCGATGTCTGGGTTCGACAGCTTCAACACAGACTTCTTCCAGACGAGTTACAGCATCGACGACCAGGCGCAGCCCTATGACTACAGCGGGAGGCCGTACGGCAGGTAACTTGTGCCCTTCATCGCGCTGCTTCAGCGGCCGGGCCTGAGCTGAGGTGGCTGTGGGTTAGGCTGTTTGTTCGGAAAAGGGGTGGCGTTTCAGCCAACTGTTGTTGCCTCTAATTGAGTTCTGTTGCTCTGTTTTATGAAGGGCATAACTTACCTGGGGAGACCTTATCGCTCTCTACAACTCCCTGAAAGGAGGTTGTGGTGAGGGGGGGGTCGGACTCTGCTCCCAAGTCACAGCGATAGGACGTGAGGAAATGGCCTCAGGCTGCGCCAGGGGAGGTTTAGGTTGGATATTAGGGAAAATGTCTTTCCTGACAGAGTGGTCAGGCCCTGGGACAGGCTGCCCGGAGCGGTGGTGGAGTCACCATCCCTGGGGGGTTCAGAAACCACGTAGACGTGGCACTTGGGGACGTGGTTTAGGGGACGTGGGGGTGTTGGGTTGGCGGTTGGACTGGATGATCCTGGACGTCTTTTCCAACCTTAATGTTTCTATGAAGCTGTAAATGGAGATTTAAAGCAGTTGCGTGTTGAATGCTCTGCCTTCTATGTTTTAAAGCAAAGATTATAAAATTGAAAGAATGGCTATATGAGTAATCTTAATTACATGAATAATCTTCATATCTTTGGGAAAAGAAAAACCATTGTTCTGTAAGTCCATCTCCAGTCACTCAGGGAGTAAAAATTAGTTGCAGTGTCACATAAATGGGCCTGCAATGTCCATGGTGATTCCTAGGCCTTGGTAGGCAAGCGTGGCGGACTTTTCTAGGTCAGGGGAGCTTTTGGGAGTCCTTTGTGATATCCAGTCTCAGGCTGAGGGTTTTGGTTGGTTATGTGACCTGTGTGATCTGGTTGGTGGCAAGAATAACTTAGGGCTTTGTTTAGGAGCAGAAGATAACTTTGATTAGGCTGTTTAATAAATGAAATTGTAATGGAAAGTATTCCAAAGACAGTATAAATTGATTTTTTTAGTAAATAATTGAGAATATGTGAAATAGAAACTAAAAAGTTGCCCTTTTATTTTTTCCCCTGCATCATGTCCTGCAAGTAGGTGTCCTAATGTGTTTAATGTCCGTATTGTGATTCTTCCTTATAACCCGTAATGCTACCTGACACACGTGGGGCCAAAGTGAAGGGGAAAAGAGCTGTTCTCTTTTTTTTTTTCTTTTTAACTAAGCTCATTTTTTTAAATATAGAGGGTAATGGAAGTGATAGTATGAGCAACTTTGTTCTCTGGTAGTGAGTTTGCAAATAAACATTCTAAATAGCAAATTAATGCTGGTATCAAGTGAGATGTCAGTAGTAATTAATGAACAATATTTGAATAAGTTTGAGATGTAAAATTTTCCTACTTTTTTACAGGTCTGCAGCCTGTAGTAGTAATTCAGACAGTGGATAACGCTCGTTTCTCCAGACCTCTGGCTTAAAACCAAAAAGCAACACTAGCATATATAGCAAGAATTAGCTTGTTTAGCTTAACAGCATTCTTTATACGGGTTTGAACTGATGGGTGTGGCAATATGCCTAAAAGGCCTGGATCACATCTAATGTGACTTTTTAAAAAAGAAGAAAAGATTGTTTGCTGGAACTTATCTACTGAAAATAAGCTTTGCTTTTGCCACGAGGTGCTTAAAATAAAAGTCTGTGTCTGTCCGTAATGCGATGTCCTTCTTTGTAGGCAGTATGGAGGCTATGAATACTCTCAACAAAGCGGATTTGTCCCTCCAGACATGATGCAGCAGCAGCAGCCCTACACAGGGCAGATTTACCAGCCAACACAGACATACACTCCAACTTCAGCACAGTCTTTTTATGGAAGTAATTTTGAGGATGAGCCTCCTCTATTAGAAGGTACAACTTACGCTTTATGGCCAAAATCCAAAACTCTCCCCAGTTTGGGGATAAGTTGAGTAGCAGGGTGTGTATTCCCTACTTCTGAAAGTGCGCGGTTGATTTGAAATTCTCATTAATTTTTTTCTGTTTAACTCATTTTGATATATGAAATACGTGTTCTTATGTGAACTTCTGCAGTTTTAGAATTGTGCTTTATTACTTCATACCAGCTGTTCTGTGGAGGACGTAATTAAATGGATAACCTGACTTCATACAAGTCTCATGACAAAACACTTGCTATTTCTGTTGTTGCAAAGAACACTTACAATTGCCCACTTTTTGTAAACTAAATCGATGCAGTTAGTTTCAGTTGATTCTTCGGTTAGAACTGAAATCTGGCATTGCTAGAGAGGAATGCTAAACGCTGCAGAAATTCCTGTGTAGAATACAGCCTGTGCAGAATGCCAGAACAGATACGTAGTTAGTGTCTGGATCGATGGTTTCAGTTTCCAGCTTATATCCATCACTGTTCAGTACCAAACAACTGAAGAAACCCTTACTGTCCCTGGTTAGAGAGCGAGCTATTCATGATAGCTGTCACCTACACCTACTCACGATACCTTCCACCCTGCTGTGCTTTTTTTGTGTTCTTCAGAAAAATTATTTTGTTTACATAGATGCTTCCCAGAGCCCAAGGTGGGCAAATAGTAACTGCGTTCATAATGAGGTTTTGACGCACAACTGTGGTCAAACTGTATGGATGGAGACTTGAAATCGTATCTAGCTGGAGGGAGCTGTGAAACTCCTTGTCATGAGATACTGAGTGTTGAAAGGGGTGGGTGGTGTTTTTTAGTGGGCTCAGTGGCTGGTTTATGAAAGAGAAATCTACTGAGGGTAATTAAGTACAGAGAAACTACTTTGAATTAGAAATCCTTGAGCCGCCAGTCACTGGAGACTCGGGGAGTCTGCATGTTCTGTGCCGATACTCTTCCATCTATATCTGCTTTGGGCCGCTTACAAGGACAGCGTACTGGGCTAAATGAACTTTTGGGCTGACCCAATACATTGTGCTTATGCTCTTACCTGGTTCTTTAGAGACCACCTTGTCACTTCTGAGCATTTGAGTCCTGGAATCTGTGGAGGCAGCACACTCAGCAGCTTGAGGAAAGATGGGATGACTCAATTCTTTGGTCCCTATAGGATGGTATTGGGAGGAGATTTAAAAGTGGAGAGGCAAGGAAAGCTAAGTGTGAAGCAAACGGGGGCGGCAGGAAGGGAAAAATGAAATAAATATACGTCTTTTCATGTAACTTGCAGAATTGGGGATCAATTTTGACCACATCTGGCAGAAGACACTAACAGTGCTACACCCATTAAAAGTAGCAGATGGCAGCATCATGAATGAGACTGATTTGGCTGGACCAATGGTCTTCTGTCTAGCTTTCGGAGCCACATTATTACTGGTAAGGTATTGATTGCAAAATATTACTGTTTGTGCTTTAATATTCTTGGAAACACTGGGGAAAAAAGCCAAGTTACCTATAGGTTTATGGGAAGTGACTTCTTGGTGTGGGGGCTGAAAAAGCACATTCTGACCAAGAATTTGTAGCTGTGTGGGATAGGAGCTGGGGCTTCACACGCTGCTGATTGAAATTAATGAGTTCACTATCACCTCGCTTCAGTGGAGTTTGAATCCAAGTCTTTGTGCTCAGTTTTTGCATGGCAATTATTTCAATGTAATTCGTATTTCTTTTTGTAGTTTGCTTTTGAAGAATATGGCTCCCTTTTGTCACAGGAATGGGCGTGACCCATCTCAGATTTTTACCTGTTTGGTTTTTTTTTATAGATGGAGATGTTTTACTTTCAGAATCATACCTTGTCTTTTTCTGTTATCTTCTGCCTTATCAGGAATCAGAACAACGGACACATGAAATATTTGAATACTTATTTCATTTCTTCATTTAGGAGTTTTATTTTTTAACTCTTATTGTGTTTAATATTTGAGTCTATTTCTGTCTTGTTTCACTGTATTTTTTTGTTCCATACTCTTTATTCATTTTTCTTTACTGATACTCAAGAGGCAAGGAAACTCCAAATTCGTGTTCATAAGTACTGATACATAGGCACGACTTCACTATCAAGAGTCAGTCTAGTAAAACACTTCTAAAGTAAACCTGCTTTCACATTGTTTGTGATTCTTAACAGGTCAGCAGCTGTGGAATCCTGGTGGTTCTTTTCAGTTGAGCTTAATTGAAATTAGCTTGTGCTTTAATGACTCAAAAGTGTCAATTATGAAATGACAGAGTAGCAGTGAACAGTCCTTGTCATTGAAAGCTTCAGTATTTTTAGTCAGTTTTTTTCTCTAAATATCTTCAGGCGCTGCATTTAATTTTTTGCCTAAAATTTCACATTGCTGTGACACTTAGAACACAGTGTTTTGGTACCAAGGGAACTTTAATCCTACTTTTATAAGTAACCTTTATTTACAGAAACTAGGCCAGTAGAATTAATGAACATGTTTATAATAGATACATTTGAATGTTCCTTTCCTAAGAAATTATTAATTCCTCCTGTGTGCTTTTTTTCCTAAATACATTGAGAGTAGTGAAACAAAACAAGCTTAGCCTAGCAAAAAGATTGAAGCAGATTGGTGGTTTTCTGTAGCGCTTGAGGAAGAAGAGAGCTGGGCTATAAGCAAACTTAGCTTGGAAGTTAGTAGTGGGAGACAGACCTCGCAGCTGCAGAGTATCGTGGCTTCAGTAACTTCGTGGCCCTGTGTTCCTGCAGGGGTGGAATCAGGCGTTGTGAGCGTTTGGATAGATGTGGTCAGGGAAGCATCACCCTCACTGTTGGAAAGACATAATGACATAGGATACATACGTGTTGAAATAATGCATGTATGCTTTCTACATACTTGTCAGTAAGCAGAATTCTTCAAAATCTGCACAAGTTAATTCTGCTATTCACATAGAGTGCTTTACAGCTCAGTTTCAACTCTGTGTGGGTATTTTTTTATGATTAGCATTGTGCTATAACTTTGTGGAGTCTATTGCAAATTAAAGGACTTTAGGCCTGGGTTAGTCAAGAAGTTCCTGAATTAAAATGTTTTGGCCTTTCTACACTAGTTCTTTAAAGATTATTATTGCAAGTAATCAATTGGCATGAGAAGCTAGTGGATTAAACCCTAAAGAATTCATAGGCTTTTGCAGCCCAAATCAAAGAGTATCAATTTGATGCAAATTTGTTCCTCACGATAGGTAAAGTTAGGATAAATGTGCCTCGGGTGCCTAGAATATCCAGGTGTCCTGGAATTCAGCCTGTGGGGGGAAAAAACTGCCTGTTGGGTTTGAATATAGGAATTGGGGGTGGGGGACAACGGGGAGAATGGAGGTACCCTATAAACATTCTTTCCTTCTCCCTTTGGTTGTGGGAGGCATTGCTTGTTCTGGTAACTAACGTGCATCACTCTGCTTGACTTTCAGGCTGGTAAAATTCAGTTTGGTTATGTGTATGGAATAAGTGCAATCGGATGTTTAGGGATGTTTTGTCTCCTGAACTTAATGAGCATGACGGGTGTCTCCTTTGGCTGCGTTGCCAGTGTCCTTGGATACTGTCTTCTTCCTATGATCCTACTTTCCACTTTCGCAATTGTATTTTCGTTGCAGTAAGTACATAAATTTTGTAATTTGGTAATGGATCCCTCTCCTGTGAGATGGTGAAGGAAGTTATGAAAAAGAATTTTCATATTCAGTGATGAAGCTGCATATAATTTGAACATGACAGGAGTTTTTGTAGTGAGTGTAAGAACATGAAAATCAACAGTCTGCAGGTATTTCCTGGACGGAAGATAGGTGAATACTGGTTTTATCTGTAAGTTGTTTAACAGCTTTTAAATACATAGACTGCAATAACAATATCAAGTTTGTTTTCAGTCAGCTTTGAATCTGACGGATCTTGGTACTTGTAAAGTCTAAAAGTAATTATAATTTAAGATGCAAACTTGAATTTGACAATGTCATGGTTTAGCCCCAGTCAGCAACTAAGCACCACCCAGCCGGTCGCTCACTGCCCCCACCCCCGTGGGAAGGGGGAGAATCGGAAGAGCAAAAGCAAGAAAACTCATGAGTTGAGATAAGAACAGTTTAAAAATTAAAATAAAACAGTGATAGTAGTAATGGTAATGATAACAATAATGATTATGATGATGATGATAATAATGATAATATAATAAAGCAAAAGACAATAACGAGCGAGAGAGGAATGAAACCCGGGGGGGGTAAGGAAAAGGAAAAAAACAAAAAACAAACAAAAAAAACCCCACAAGTGCTGCAACCGCTCACCACCCGCTGACCGACACCGCCAGTCCCCGAGCCACGATCCCTGTTTCCCCCGGCCAACTCCCCCCAGTTCATATACTGGGCATGACTCACATGATATGGAATAACCCTTTGGCCAATTCAGATCAGCTCTCTTGGTTGTATCCCCTCCCCTCCCGGCTTCTTGTGCCCCCGGCAGAGCATGGGAAGCTGGAGAAGTCCTTGACTAGTGTAAGCACTACCCAGCAACAACTAAAACATCAGTGTGTTATCAACATGATTTTCATACTAAGTCTAAAACGCAGCACTGTACCAGCTACAGAGAAGAAAGTTAACTATCCCAGCTAAAACCATGACAGACAAACAGAAGGAAATCAGTATGCTTACTCATGAAATTAAGGACTGAAAAGAAAGAACTTGCTACAGTTCCTTTACTTGCTGCTTTTATGTTTTATATGCATAAAGTTAGTTTAGGGTTTTTTACTGCTGTCATAATTGACTAGTATTGTTCTGAAGTCTTTATAGGAACTATTTCATTTTAAAAAGTCAAAGATGAAAGCTGAAATTCATCTTAGAATCTGTAAAAGGTGTCAGGAGTAGTCCAGTTACGACTCCTAAAAGCATATATACACAAGTCTTACATGAATTTTCTTTTTATTTCTGTATTTACAGGGGAACGATGGGGATTATTCTCACAGCTGGAATCATTGGCTGGTGCAGCTTTTCTGCTTCCAAAATCTTTATTTCTGCCTTAGCAATGGAAGGACAACAACTTCTAGTAGCATACCCCTGTGCTTTATTGTATGGAGTCTTTGCTCTCATTTCTGTGTTTTGAACTGACTGTCCAAACTGTTGGACTCCAGTGGGCCAAAATGAAAACATCGACTTGGAACACTTAGTTGGACCAGAAACAGCTGCGAACAACTGTAGTGTTGCTATCACAAAACGTAGACCTGTTTTGAATCATCTGGAACAATGAAAACAAATGTCTCGTGTTCACTTTTTTAGGACTTTGAATACTGTTTTCAATTGACCTGAGGCGTCTATAGCTTTAATAAGTGTTCATGCTTATCATGTTAATGTAATTTCTTTCCCATTCCTATATCTTTAGAAAAGTAACTTTTGGTTGTTTATTTGAGGGCTGGGTTTTTGTTTGTTTTCGTTTTTTTAGGGGAGGGAGGGAGAAGGATCGCAGTTATAAATTGATAGATTTCCATCAGCAAAAGTTAACAGAACTGCAGCTGCTGTAGATTTGGGGTACTCTTTGAATAAGTCTGCAGTAATAAAGAACCTATTTCCTGGCCCCTCTTACCAAAAGCAAAATGCACAAATGAACACAAGCAATTAGAGTATTTTCTGTATTTTAACAAATATACTCTTAAGCCCTTTGGTCTCATTTATTTGTTCTTTTGATGTGATAGTATTTCAGGATTTAAGATACTTAAAGTATGAAATAGAAAACAGATGCTTAAAAGTTAAAGGGATCTGTAATTCTGTCACACTTGAAATATGGATACATTTGGATGTCTAAGTAGCTATATGTTAACTTGGATTTCTGAAGATGACTTCAACTAGAGTTTCTTTTCCTAATGGTGCACATACTAGTAGATGAAGAGTAATCTCTCTTGCAGTACTTCCAAGAAAAACACCATTTTGAAAATGTTACGCTTGTCAGTATTGTAGTTACTGTAAAATAATTTAAGGCATATTGATTAAATTTTCCTTAAATTTTGAAAAAGATGTTTGATTTTTCTAATCTTTCTTTTTTAATGGGGTTCAGTCACTAAAATAGAAACTTCAGCATTGAAGCAATCGTATTTAAAGCTGTATTCAGTTGGTGGATTTGATACTTGCTTCGGTCACAAATACTTGATCTTACATGAAGTATAATCTGTGTTGTGATGTTAGTTGCTTACAAGAAGTCTTACAGGCGTAAGAAGTGGGAAAGCAAAAATGGTTGTTTCTCACACAAGCACTTGCTAATTCTTAAAATAAGCAAGGAAAGGATACAGGCATATTTTAACTCGGACTGGGGCGGGGAGGTTACTTATGTAGATAGTAATTCCCTATCCCCACCTTGGATGTGAAAAAGCTCTAACAAAGTGCTAGTTTATAACTACCGTTTCTCCAGCAGTTTTTTCATTGAATCTACCACAGGTGTTAGTCAGATGTTCATCTGTCAGGTCCGTGGAGTGATCTATTCGTAGACTTCAGGAGCTGAATCACTGGTCAGGCGTGTTACGTTAACACCTTCTGGTAAGACTCGATGTGCGAATGCATCTTCAAAGGAAAGCTTTCATCTTACTGATCTGTGAATGAATACTTTCAAAGGCTCAGCACACATTTTTGATCACTCTTCGCTTAGTTCTGCACGTTCTCCTAAAAAACATCTTCCAAGTGCTGCTGGAAGCTACTGACAAGGTCCTTGGTTGGCCAGAGCCTGCTTCAGCTTGTGTCGCTGGGAGTTGTGGGAGGCGTCGTGTGAGTGTAAAGCCTTTAAGAATCAACGCTGATGCGCAAAACCGTTCTGACTTGCGTTATGTACTGTAATGGGCTGTTACAAGGAATTTTAAAGCTCACACACACATGAAAAACTTCAGTTTCCTTCCAGAAGCAAATTCGAGAGCCCAGATAATTTTCTACTTTGATATGTTATTACAAATTATCATCCTAAATAAAAGTGTTGAGTTGATTTTATTTAGCAAAATGTTTTACTCTGTGCTTTTGTAGTTCTGGTTTCTTTGGATTAGTAGACTGCATCTGCCCTGGTGCACAAAGTTCTTACTCCTTTTAATGAAGAACGTTACCTGCTGGTAGAGCATGATGTCCTGTATTCATGCAAATAAATTACAGTGATTACCTTTACTAATGAGGCCTAATTAAATACAGAATTGCTCTAGTAAGTGTAAAAGCTCACATACTTTCTTGAGCACGTCAGTGTCTAATATTAAAATATTGTATTTTTGTGAAGCGGGCTAATTAAGCTTACCTTGCATATACAAATGTGGTTCCTTCCTTAAAGCTTGCACTGATTCCGTAGGTAGCTTCCAGGGTGATTACTTATGTGTTAAACTGTTATAAATAACCTTTTCTCTCACCACAGCACGAACAAACGAAGCGCACAGGAAAAACGTTAGAATTAGCTTGTCTCAGTGTAGCACTGGCAATACAGCTGCTGAGTCTGGAAAGACCATATGAAAAGGTATTTATTTAGATATACATATGTTCACAAAGTCCTTGCTCTGGCAGTAGAGGATACTACACGTTCTTCTCAAGCAGTGAGGTTTGACCAGTGAGTTTCAGGAGCATTTTGTGTTCTTCAGCTCACACTGTGGAGAATTTAGCAGTGAATTTCTAACTGGACTCTTGGGGGCAGGAGAGAAGCGGATGGGAGTAGAAAGTCAAACACTTTGTAATTCATAGAGGACTTTATGAAAACACAATGTTATGTCTAGACTGGTAGTTTTACATATCCCAGATTTCTCGTACATTAATTAATGTGATTCCATTGGCTCTGTTTATTGCCTTTCCAAAATCAATTCCATTGATTTTCCTGTAATAATGCTTTGTCCTAGATCTTGCTCCAATTTTAGTTACATTTCAGACGACTTAATCTTGCTATCAGATAGAATGACAAGACTGTGTGCTGTAGTTCTTTACTCCCACATTTGCCTTTCATATTTAGTAGGACTTTTTTTCGTTTTACTTTCTAAATCTGAACTCTCCCTCACAGTCTGTTAACATCAGTATTCTCATCTAGTTTTCAGATGAAGTATTAGTATTACTTGCTTCCATCCTGCACTGTCGCTTGACGTTTTCACGTTACTCAGCTTAAAGCAGTCAAATATGAATGCTGGTGTTGCTTTTTTAAAACCACTTTTGTTATCACGCCTAATCTTGACATTACTTGCTATTCTACAAAAGTTAAAAGTTACCTTTCCCAGTTTGTCGATGTTCTGACAGTGGCTTTGTTTCTCAGGTCACCTGTTGTGCTATAAGGCAGCTGCTGACTGCAGTTCAGTTTGCTTCTGTAGGCAATATTTCTGTAAGTATCAACAAATTACATGGCACGTCCTTTCCTAAAAAGCATGTTTTTTCTGTGCTCTTATGCCTTTCATCTGTGCGCTGGTGTTGGCACCTGTTCTTGATGGGCTATTACGTGTTTAGTGGTGGATGAAGCCACAGAGAGCAGGGACTGATTCAGTATTTTGTGTGAAGCCAGATGTTGCTCCACGCTGCGGCCGGAGAGGAGCATCCTGGATTTGTATGGGCTGCACCAACATCGCTGGGCACCAGCATCGCTCGTGCTTTGCGCTGCCTTCTCTCCAGAACGGTTACCTTATTTCCGTGGAGCTGAGCAGCCCAGGCTGGGTTACTGTACAGGCCCTTCGTTTGGGTCTGTAATAAGAAGCTGAAATACCCTTAGGCTTGTCTCCGGGTATCGGCACCGGGATGTTTTCGCTGCATAATCTGTGCAGGAAGGAACCGGGACTCTCACTCCCCTAGGGACCCACGGTTGCAGTTGGGCACAGGCTTCGTGCGCTGGGTCACAGCCGAGAGCAGCCAGTGGGAGGGAGTCACTCGCCAATGCACTAACAGTGCATTAGTTCATTTCGATACTGTTGTTTAAAAGCTTGTTAATGTTTCTTTTAGGAACCACGTTAACTAAAAGAAGAGCCAGCACTTTGGGGTGTAACACATATGTTATACCACAGAAGCAGGGTTTGCAAAAGAGAGAGCATCTCTTCACTATGCCAGCTGATTTACCTGGACAAGCTTTCAGCCTCTGTCTTCACTGAGGTGCTTTATAGCGTCTGCTGTTAATGTTACACGCTGCATCTTCACAAAAAATGGGGAAGTGGAGTAACTGGGGCTTGCTGTTTCCTGCTTCTCCACTGGGTGGGCCTGCAACATATCTGATGTGCTACAACATGTCCGATGTCCTGCGATACATGTGCTGTACTGCAATGCTTCCGAGGTACTGGAAGGCAGGACTCGGGGCTGGCACAGCTCAGCATCAGGAAGCCTTTCCCCCCCTTCTCCCCTCCTTGATTGTCTCCCACATCAATAGCAATTACATTCCCAGGCAGTCAAACTGCTTAATGTTGTCAAGCTGGGTTTCTGTTCCCTGTAATGGGGAAGGGATTCATTTCAGTCATGGCCTGTCAAATTAGCAGAGATGCTGTGTGTGCTGGGTACCCCTCCTGGCAACGGGAAACCTTTGCTACATCTCATTCTTGTATAAAGCTGTAACATTTCTGACCAGCTCTTTTTTTTTCACATTACCAGGAAGTCTCTTTGTTTTCTGTATGCAGTCCAAAAGCACATAAAATTATTTTTCTCTGGGTAATTCACTGCCTCTCCAACTGTTGGGTGATACAGGCAGGCAAGCTCTTGTGTAGTGTGGATCACGTTGTGTTGTAGCACTGTCGCGGTACCTTTTATCAGTGTAAATTGACACATCCTTCCCTTTTCAAATTTAAATAGCATCCCTCTTGGAACTAAAGCAATTTATTTACACGATCTATGGGATTAGAAGAGTTTTTAAAATATTTTTTGTTGTTTAGGAGTTGCAAGCCCTAATATGTCAAGATGTGAGGACCTCAGATTATTTATTGTGGTTATCCTTGAGCGTCCTGTGAGACGGGGAACTTCTGTTTTGTAGATGAGGAATGGAGTAAGGAGATGTATGTAATTTGTGTAAGTCCTGCTGCATTTGACCATCTTCATGCCAACAAAACATAGCGGGGTATTTCTCCAGGGGGGAATTCTCAGTCCGGCTCTCTGGGACACAGTTTGAAAGTGGGAGGAGATTGTGTAATTGGAAAGTCTGTTGATTGTGTTTGCCAGCTTTGTGCTTTCCTAATCAAAGCCAGCAGGCCGTTAGCCAAACAGCAGTCCATGCTTTGGGAAGGACTGCAAGCATTGTGCTCTTAAGGGCATGGTTTTTTCTCCTATTATTTCTTTGCTTTATTGCAGGAAGTACTGACATTAGAAGAGTGAGGATTCTCTGGTCCTCATCGGGAATGGTGAAGTGGAAGATTGGCTGAAATGAGACACTAGTCCTGGAATAGGCCTCTCAAAAATTGTACTGTAATTATGTGTCTTTAGGAGGAAGGGCGTTGCTCTATTTCTTTACACACTAAAGTCCACTGCATCGTTCTTGGAATTATAGTGCTCTTACAATATATATTTCTATTTGTTTTTCCCAACATTCTTGCTTTTCTGCTGTTAGCATAGGAAAACCTAATCTTCTGGGACACCTGCCTTACCTACTGATCCACCAGACCTATTTGGTTTTCACTCACCGAAGTTGCATCCACTTTCATAAAAGAGCTGAAGCCAAAGGTAAGAAGCGTTCTGTGCTTCTGTCGGAAGGGTGACCCTAATTCCCCGGAGCCTGTACTGCACGCGGCCGCTGCCGTGACGTGGAGCTACCATCGGGCTTTGAACCGGACCCTGCCAAAGGCATGCTTTACCCACTTGTGTTTTCTCAACTCTGGAGAATAATTATTTATTGCAAAAGAGGACTCGGGAAAGTTTCCTCTCTCTAGTCTGCCCGTTTCCCAGCACAAAGTGTTAGGTAGCTCCTGAGGCACAGGGTGTGTTTTCACCTTTGTAAATGCGGGGTTTGCATCTCATGTTGCTAAATGTGTTACAGGAGGATATTTCACCTCTGAGACCTGCACAAGGTTTCCTCCAGCACAGCTTGTCCACTGCTAAGCCTGTCAGAGGGAGGTCACTAGACGTGCCGTTTAGTGGTCCCGCTGAGTGCTGGTCCCAGAACTTTTTGGCAGAGTCTTCCCAGGACTGTTGGCAGCGAGCACCAGCGAAGGCTTATCTTCAGCAGTTTTCATGAATCCAAAGTCGAGGCCATTTGGGCCTCAGGGTAAAATCCAGACATTCTTACTTGGGGTGTGATTTATCCCACTCCAATGGGTGCCAGCTCCTCAGTTCTTTTTCAGGCAGAATTCCCATTTAGCTCAACAGGAGGCTTAGCTGAATCAACAAGATGAATATTTGGCCAATAGTTACGTCAGGCAAATCTGGACAAATATCCTCATTTACAAATAAACCTGACAGACTAGGGCAGTTGGCTAGCACCTCTACTCCAGGCAACGTCAGACCCAAGCAGTGCCCAGCCTCCCAAGCCTGCACTTGGAGTAGCCGCATCCACAGAGAAAAGAATTTCGGTGTTGACAGATCAATGCCAGCTCCTTACCTCAGAAATGTACAGAGTCTGAAAAGTATGTTCTTAGTGGACTTTTGTTAAAGCATACAATCTGTAGAAGGGAAGATCCATCTTAAAAACTTACTGGATTAACCAGCTCATGTTCAGTTACCCAAGAAAGCTGAAGCCCATATTCTCCTCGTACCATCAAGACAAACACTAAAGACTCATGACAGGTTATGGAGGATTTTAATGAGTTCGGTGCCTTTTTCTTTTGTCAGTCTTCTGATTGTTTTAGCGGCTAGTTCAAATGTTAATTGTCAATAGGCAAAGATAATCTAGCGTCTTGGCAAGGCTCTGCTGGTAGTGTGCCTACTTTATTGAATCACAGATGGAAACATTTAAATTCAGGATGATTTTCTCATTCCAGTGTTTTGTCCCAATTAAAACTTACTGGTTCAGACGAGGTTAGGAGATCTAAAGAAGGCAGTGTCTGCACTTAACTAATGCTAACAGCAGATGTCACATTACTTGCCACTCTGCTCTCTTTCCGATTCGTTTAGCTAAATTCTGCCAAATACCCATTTGGTTTGTTTTAGAAGCCCTGAGCCTGCAAGGTACGGAATTACCTTTAATCATTTTATGTGAGCTTTGAGAAACGGTAGGATTCCCCGTGAGGATACAAAGACTTGTTTTTATCTTTTGGAATAGACTGTTCCAGGAAAGTCAGATGGGGTTTTCTGCATAGCAGATACACCATGAAACCACGGACCTCTGGCTAACTCGTCGCTGTCTCGTCACACTTAGCGCAAGATCAGTCTAGTGGCCACTCGCATGGAATTGGATCCAGATTTTCTAAATTGAGGCCTCAAAACTGATCTCTGAAAATCACACAGATGCCCTGCTTATCACCCTTCTGTGAGCACTTCGCCTGGTTCCCCAGGCAAAGCCCCTTCCTCCAGGTCCCCTGTTATGGGGCTGGGGTGTGCCCTTGTGCTCAGCGGTGAAGCCCCATTTCTCTACCCTGGGAGAGCGGGCAGGACCCAGCACGGGGGGCTCAACGCCGAGCCCTCCCGTGTTAGGCCAGTTTTCTAATGCCGCCCGTTGGATTAACGCCCACACTTGTTCCCTTGGCCGCCTCTGCGGCTGCCTCCCCAGTGCCCCCGTGAAGGCTGCCTCTTCCCAAGAGCTCCTCTGCTCTCGGCTGCAGAGGTCGGTCTGGGGGGCACCCGGAGACGTCCATCGCCTGGTGTAAAGGCAAGATGAACTCGTTTCTGACCGATAGGTCTGACCTGTCCTTTAAAACTCCAGCTGGAGGGAAATGACATGATCTCCCTTGAACACCTTGTCAGTGCTTTGCTAACTTTATGATTAGAAACTGGCCCATGATGTCAGGCTTATTTCTTCCTCCCTTTAATACACTTTATTATTACTATTCTATCGACAATAGACATGAAAGACAGCTTATTCTCTTCCTTTTGGCAGCAGCCTCTTACATAATGGTGAATTCGTTCTAATTTCCCCTGTCGTCATTCTCTTTTCTTGAAAGAACCTGTTTGACTATCCACTGCAATCCCCAGATCCTCTTCTACAGAAATGCTACTGAGCCCCTGGTTACCCATCTTGTCGATAGGCATTGATGCTTCTTCTTCAAAATAGTGTTGTGCACCGTACTGAATTCCACCTTAACAATTCAGATAACTTCCCCAAATTATGTAGATGAATTTGAACTCTAATCCCATCTCCAAAGTGATTGCAATGCATTCCACTTCGTTATCATCTTTAAATTTCATCCTCCAAGTCAATTAAAACAGCGAATAGTGCAGACTGAGGGTGGGGTATATTGCCTGCATTTAATAGTGAGGCAGTCATAATTTTGCGCTCACGTTTCAACCTTTATAGTAAACTTTTCTGAACTGTGTTTCTTGTAAATCATGATATCACTCCTGCTGCTTCCCTGTCTTTAATAAGGCCAGTCACCTGTGGAAGAAGATAACTAGGTTTTCCTAACCTGCTTGCTTTCATACAATTCCATATTGGCTGTTTCTTATCACCTCATTTTCTTCTAAGTATTTATGGACTGATTCTTTTAATTATTTTCCAGCCTTCTTATAGGCATTAATGTTTGTTCCTCAGGTCCCTCTTTTTTAAAGAGCTTTATTTGTCCCTCTGTAACTACAGCGTTTACGGCCCCATCCCTGCGCTCGCTGCACATCTTCCCAGGGTGATTGCAGGTGGCTGAGCAATTGCTCTGTCCAGTTCCCTGAGAATCCTCTAGCATCGTTTAATAAACCTCCACAGACACACAGTTTGCAGAAATAGTCTTAACCTTTTAAGGGTTTAAGCGTTTGGTCACAGCTGGTGTTTTGGTGAGGGCTCACGTAAAAAGGGCACGTTAACCTCCTTATCGTCATGCAGCACTTGCTTTCCTCCCCTGCTAAGAAATGGTCTTATACTTTGCTTTTACATCTAACACACTCACAAAAACTTTAGTTAGTCTTGTTTGCAGCTTTGTTTATTGATCGCTTATTACTCTTACTTCACCATAGGCTGCTTATTTTCTCATCATCTTTACTAGAAGAACATGCATCAAATTTTCTTTGGCCTCAGTTACTGTCATCAACCATTGATGTTATTTAGAGAAGAAGCTGAAATAATCAGACTAGAATACTGTAAAAATAGCGCTCTGTGTTTTAACCTTCTCAATGCCTTTCAGACATACAATTTCACCGCTGAATATCTTGGGTCTACTTCAGTCTTTAAATACATGCAAAATGGCAGCTTTGAGCGCTTCTGGACTATGCAACATATGAGAAAAGGGTCCTTGTTTCACTTTGAATTGTTGTTTGTTTGGAGGAATATTTGCTCAGTCCTCGGCAAACCAGGTCGCTGATTTTTAGCAGCCAGCCTCGAGTTAAACAAATCTGGGAATTACCTGGCCTGAGTTCAGTTAATCAATTGTAAGAAGGGTTTGCTAATTCTGGGGCTGCAGCGGTCTGCGGAGGAGCACGAGGGGTTTGTTTGAAGGCAGATCCAACTAGCAGAAGCGAAACAGAGCAGTGTCATTTTTAACAACAGCTGAAGGTAAGCGCTGTGCTACGAGTGGAATCTGCTTGTGCAACTCGTCAGTCCAGTGCTTTTCCCATTAAAAATGTGCACTTCAGTAAAACAATCAAATCACTTAATTACGTTTTATTGGAATAAAAGCCACAGCAGAGTTCTGTTGTTCTTAAAAGCTAAAGAATGAAAAGGGACCTGTGAATATAATCTTAGGTGGAAGAAGAATGCCCTGGGTATGGATTTCAGTAGCAACGATTCAGTAACAAGAACATCTGCTTGATTAGCTGCAATTGGCTTTAATGTTTTCTCTGGGTATTTTATACTCTCCTGGAATTCTATACTCCAAATCCTTTTATCTAAACCAGATGTACTTAACTATCACGTAATAGTAGGTTTGATCTGGAGGTTGAGAATTCACGGTTTTATATGTCAGTAACAGCTTAGAGACGCAGATGTTTCATGTTAACTTAATTTCAGTATCTTTTAGACTGAACGTGTTTGTTTATTCGCATGTTTACACAACCAAGATAACGATTCCCATGCCATGGGGTAGTTTATTTCTGTTCATTTATTTAATGTTTAAATAACATAGTCTGCTTTAAATATCAAGGTTTGCGTGGGGGGGGTTTGTTTGGTTTTTTTGTTTTGTTTTTTGGGTTTTTTTTTAATTGAACAGGCCTCTCATTTCACTCATTAATCTCTGGCGATTTCACTGTCATGTCTGAATAAAGCATCGGAATTAAATTTTAAATATGCATATTGACAAAAGACAAGAAGATCATAATTATAAATGATTGATTGGTCCAAGCCCACATCATTGGATTAATTCTTCACTCCTGCGCACCACTGTTAATTTGGAATAAATTTGCAGCAATCAAGTGATCTTAACTCGTGTGGAAATTATGAAGATCTTAATGTTCTGCCTGAGCTTTAATTGAGCTTAAAAGGCCTAATTCTGCCTCAGATCTATTCTTATTTTTGTTTCAGTCCGGGAGTGAATGTAGAGCTTAAATTTGAAAACGATCCTCCTGTCTACATACCAGCTGGTGATAGTTTTCCCACCCAGTAATTGCTTCCATTAATAGGCTGAAACTTTCACACAAGGATGAGGACACAGTGCAGCCGAGCCGATGTGCTGCTGTAGCTGTGGAGGTAGTTTTAGAGCGGATCACTTAAAGGTAGGCATGTATGGAATGGGATTACATTTTCCACATGTTACTCCTATCGCTTCTTGTAAGATTTGTTGCAAATACACGGTGATATATTTGGAGAATGCCAGGAGGGAATAAAGCCACAGAAGGTCTCAGAGCTTCAGAGAGAGGTGAATAGTGGGTTGTAATATATTTAACAAATGATCGTGAAAAACACAGGAAAAGAGAGAGGGAAAACACATTCCCTGGCTATGAAGTTGTTTAAATGTAAGAGTCAGGAGCAGTCTTCAGTCGGGAGTATTTCCTTGGCTTTTCCCTGCATAAATCAATCATCACGGCGTACACAGTGGACATGGTGGTGCGTAGCAAGTTCCACCCTGCGAGCCCCGCACTGCCCTCCCCTGCGGTACCAAGCCCTGCGCGATGCCAGGCCGGAGCGTGGTCCGGGCGCAGGGCGATGCAGCGGCGCCCGCAGCGAGCCCACGGCCCCGGGAGCTGCGCAGCTCGCGCGGAGCCTCCCGGTGAGACACGGCAAGCGTTTCCCTTTCCCTCCCGGTGTAACGGGGTCTGAGGCAGATTTCTGCCTCCTGCCTGCCTTGTACACAGGATGCAGAGGATAAAAGGTCAAAAAAAAAACCCCAACAAAAAAATACCCCTTGGTTCTTTGTACTTTTTGCGTTCGGTGTCTTTCAGATAGTTATACAAGACACCCAAAATTTTACCTTGTAAAAAAGAAAAATAGATTGGCTTAATTAGGGAATATGGGACAAGAAGAATAACGCCTCTTCTGTTTGTGTGCGCACAGAAACAGCTAATTTTTTTTTTAGGTTCCTTTTATTTGAGATTGAGAAATGGATGACAAAAAAAGGAAGAGCTGGGCTGTCTCCTGGCATCACTGTCAAACTGAAACTTTTCCCATAAATTGCAGGGAAATTTTCCTACAGGCGGAGCTGCAGGTGTGACACATTTTAGATTCAAATCTAGATCTCGCATGTTTAGCCCGTCGTCATTTCTTTTTTAGGCCAGCAGAAGAGTTTTACAGTGAGATACTCCGTCTATAAGCAGACAGGTGGATTCACGGGGCAGTCAGCGCCCATGGGGTGGATTCCTGCGATGCAGAGCCTGCTCTGCAGCTCGTCCACAAGCCGCGCAACAACCTGCCGTTAGTTCTTGCAGCAAAGCCTTGCTAGAAGGGGGGGGGGGAACAAAAAACCCAGCTAAGTAGAAGAACAGAATGTTAATTTGCCATTAAGTCAAGTTGGGGTTGTGAACAGATTATCTATTGCAGATTTCAGATAAGAAGCAGGGCAAAATTGGAAAGAGGTGAACAGGCAAAGTTAAAATTTCTTAAACTATTGATTGCCAATGAAATCTGACTTGGGGGGGGTGTGTGTGTGTGTGTGACTTGTGCTCAAATATCATCCTTTATTATGAGCTGCTCCTCAGCCCACCTCTGCAGTCCAAACTGGGAACGCACTGGCGGGCCTTCCCAGCCCGGCTGGCTCCTGCACGGACCCGCCTGGAGCACGGATGGAGATGCGGGGGGCGCGGGAGCGTGTGCTGCCCAGGATGCGGCCGTGGGGGCTGTCGCCCCTCCCCACCTCCCTCTCCGTCTGCTCCCCCCAGTACAGAACTGGGGGCAAAACAGGGGTTTTGCCCCCAGCCGCACGTACCCCCCCAGTTCAGTCGGACCAGCAGCTGCAGCTACGTGTGCCGGCTCTCAGAACGCCGACACTCCTGCAGATACGCTTCTGGCTCCTTCGGTCGTACCTGGTGCCTGCGAGCACTCTTGTTATTTCCCCTGTCGCCTCAGCCTCCCTCCGGGCTGCCTTTGTCTGGGGCTGGGGTCACCCGGCGTCCCTGGCCCGGTGTCGCTGCACCCGTGGCGCCCCGTCAGCAGGAGCGAGGAGCTGTAATTAATGCTGCTGCGCGGAGAGGGGGAGAGGAGGAAGAACTGGCAGGGAGCTACGAAAACAGTTATTCCCAGTTGAATCACAGAAGCAGTAAAAACAGCCATCAACCTAACTTTTGTAACTGTTACGTAGTCATACGGAATAGTTCTTATTCTCAGTAAGTTATTAAAATATTTTCTCTCCATCATGAATTATATATGAAAGTGGTAAGTATTCATAATCTATTAAAAATTATCCCATTTTCAGTAGCATGAAAATAGTCAAATTCGATTATTTCAGATCTTGCTTTTAAAAGTAAGGAAGACTTTCTTATTTTGTCATTAAACTATATCCTAGCAAGACCGTACAGTGCCTGCAGCTCACAGCCAGAAATATGTCAAGTTGATATGAAAAATATTGTTTCTCAATAGTACAGTAATTCTGCTGCACAATACCTTATTCTGACCCATGAATCCAGCTCTGGATGAGAAAACTAGTTTTACTGACCTGCAGAATCTCACCGGGTGAAACTTAGTGGAGTTTCATATACTGGTGATCCCGATGGGCTTCAAGTACGGGAGGTAAGGGGAAAAAAAAAAACCAGGTCTTTAAAATCCTCTGGCCCCTTTCCTTGCCAGTGCAGAGCTGTTCCCTTCTGTGCAAAATCCAGGCTACTTTTAAACACAGTAGTGACTTTCCACTGCGTTGCTGAGAGGAGGCAATGCACCCCTGAACAGAACTGGTGTCCTCCTTACGTTAGGATGAGTTCCCCTCTAGCCATGGCACCTCAAACCTTCTTAAATATACATTGGAGAAACACAGCAGCCGTTTTTGTCTTTCTGCCACAATCTGTAATTAATTGGCTTTGCTGGTTTGTAGGGATTTTTGCTCCTATTTATTTCTGCTCATTTTGTCCGTATAAGTGAGTCTGCGTGCTCTTTGCGTGCGCAGCGTTTTTGAGGAGATACCGATGTTTTCCTGCTGTAAGCAGCTCCGAGGCAGTCACAATCAGCTCTCCCTGCTTCTACCTCCAGCACGCTTGTTTGCTTGTTTTCACTCTGGATCGCCAAGCAGATGATTGAATAACCACAGAGGCCATTTCTTGTTCCTTCATTATTTTCAGAGCAAATACAGGCAGAATTCTAGACCCCGGAGAAAATACAACGAAGCTAAATTTTGAAATTGTAAAGTGCTGGCAGCAGCTAGATAATGCTCATTAAAAACATCAAGCTGAAGCTCTGAAACCTCTCTTCAGTTTACACAGTAATTCGGCTGGAAGTATGTTCTATGGGAGTCTTTTCCATGGAAACCTGAAGTGTAATCCCCCAAACAACTCACTTTGCTCTAATGTATATGGGCTCGATGTTTAGATACCACCCGGCTATGTTAGTCTGGTTGCTATGGTCCTGTTTTCTTTGTCATGTAACTTTTGATTAACACACTAACCATCGCAAGGAGTTGGAGGACTGGTACATGAACATGCCGTGTGGAGTGCGCTGGGTAGAGATGGGCTTGCTAGATGCAGAAAGGCTGCTAGTTTCTTCCAAGAAACTCTGGCAATATAAACAGCCTTGGCCTGTGCTTGTACAGTATCTCCATCCCTGCCGCACCGCTGCCAAGATTTCTCACTGCAGATTTTCTTTCCCCCGTCATCCCCCCCCCGCCGCTCGGTGCCGGAGCCTGCTCGCAGCCCGGCCGGCTTGCCTGTGATTTACAGCACATCCAGCTCTCCCGGCTCCAGCCCCTCGCGAACCAGGATTAACGTGGCTCGTGGCTTGGTGCGGGCGGCTCCCGCGACGCACGCGTGGCGGGCTCGGACCCGCGTCATGCAATGCAAAAAGCTGACGTCTTTACCCAACTTGAGCCTTTGCAGCTTTTTCCTATTATTGTTGGGTTTCTTTACTTTACAGCCTGCAGCTAAGCAAGGTGGCAAATCTTCAGACGATACATCTTGGCAAGAGTGTTGACTTTCAAGCACAAGAGTAACCCATGAACGCAACACGTGATGGAGCTTAGAAAGCCAACAAAGCTTCATGGATTATAATTCTGCTCCAGTTTTCTCCCACTATAAAATTCCTTTTTCCTTTTTACCAGACTCAGTCAAACCAGTTTACAAAGCTGTTGGTTAATTATTGTCATCTCTATATCACAGAGGGAGAAACTGAGACGTGGAGAAGCGGAATGATTTGTCTGGAAGACACTAAGCAGGCAAAGCAGATCCACGGTCTAGGTCCCCAGTTCTGAGAAAATAAAACCAGAACAAAAGTGTATTTTACCATTTGCTCGTTAGTCTATACCATTATCAGCAACTTATCTGCATCATTCTCTGAACGAGTAAACTGTTTTTAACGGCTATATTGCTGGGGTTCCCAATACTTCTCTCTGTTTTCAGTCTTTATTTCAACTCATCTGCTGTGGGATTCACCCCATCAGACAGATATCTGTAATGCAGATGTAGATATACGAGTAAATCATTTGAGGCTTTACGGGCAATGGAAAAAAGTAGGCTCTGTAAGGCACTTCTGTTATCTCAAAGTAGACTATCATAAATAAGTCAGATGAGTCACAGCCTTTGACCGTAAAGGCAAGCCAGGGTGACTCAGATGCACACGCAAGACTTGTGAGCTGAACCCTTCCCGAGGCAGGAGGAGGTATGCAGAGAGCTGGTTAGCAAGGCTGGCTCATGTAGAGCACGCGTCCAGTTGTCCTCGCAGGAGGGGATCTCCTCTGCAATACAGCATCTTCAGCAACACCCGGCAGTCGAGGGTAAGCAGGAGTCTCGTGCTCCGCACCAAACTGGAAGTTGGGCTGTAACGTATTGACCCAGTGCCATTGCTGAATTCAAGCTGGCTGCTTGAAAATGCAGCGTCCTGCAGATTCCTGCTCGCTGGGCACAGGCACGCGGGTTTTGACAAGGCCACTGGGCTTTCCCTAAACCTCCTGGTGTAAAGTTTGAGCACGGTCGGAGCATCCCTGACCTTGAATCTCTATTTCACCCAGGAGAAGTAGCACCAATAATTAACCTTCTTCCCAAAGTCACTCTTTGGCCTTACTTTTTAGGCAAAATAGCCTGAAAATTTAGAACACAGGATTAATAAAGGATGAAAGCAGAGCAAATATAATTTGGCCTCCAGACCTGCTGATGGCGGTGGCGGGGACCCCGGTACAGGCAGCGGGAGGAACCGTGCGACAGTTTCAGAGCAGCCTTCCAGCAATATTTAGACTCAATCAGCATCCCCTGTTGACAAAACTTGAGTGAGCGAAGTGATGAACGCCCATTTTCATACTCCACTAGATGGCAATCTGTGTATACCAACTTTTCTTAGCTGCTATAATGTTTGCCGGATCATGGGATCCGCTCCCAAGGCTGCTGGATACCTTCTCCTGGGAAGCGCCAGCCCTGGCCGGTGGGTGCCAGAGCTGGTGCGCGGGGCTGGGGCTGATGGAGCTGGCCCGAGGAACTGCTTCTCCTAATAACTGGCTGTTTTGACTGGATTAGATTAATTTTCAGCTGAATCCGTTCCCTGATCTTAGACTTGCAGCAGGGCAACGGGAACACTGCAGGAGGGGACAAGGAGCGGGGGGAGTAACAAGGCAGAGCATCTTCTTCAGCAGCGTTGGATGACATTGTGGCCCAGCAAATAGATATTCAACGTAGTGATGCTGTTTTAAGAATACTTTCTAATATATCGGAGCATAAGGAAAGAAATCCTGACTTTGACCTGTGAATTATCAGAAGTTTCCATTTGCTGTAGGGCTTACATTTTTATAGAAAACTCCATTCTTCTTCCCAAGGAGGCGGTAGGCATTGACTGTTTCTGTGCTCCTTTCCTGTCAAATAAAGCTCAGCAATGTCTCCAGGTGGCACCAGGTCCTGCAAGAACTCGGTGGATCCCTTGGGTCTGGTGCTCTGGGTCTGGTTTCAGATCTCGCAGCAAATTTTGTCTCATGCTGCGAATGCGGCCCTACAGCACACTCGCGTGTTCTGGGTGCTATGTGCGCACGGCTTCTCCTTGTCCTTCCCAACAGGAGCTAAAAATTCCGTCTAACAATACTAAAAAGAAAAAGGGGGTGGAAAAAAAGAATGGTATTTTGGCCAACTGCCATTTTACTTAACAGGAAAAACTTAACGGCTGTTCTAGTGACCTCCACAGTCGCTGCACTCATTTAACCAGTTACCCTTAATTATGCTGAGTAATATAAAAATTCCATATGTTCTGTGAGCAAATTCCTCCTTGGTCTATGGAAAATGGAAATCCAGCGGAGGCAGGAAAACGCCTGTGCCTGACAGCACAGTCTTATAATCTATTTTTAACTGAATTTCTCCATCTTCTTTCTAAAGGAATAACACTTCTTCATTGCCTCTGGCCGTAATTAATGTGCCATAATTCAAGTCGAAGAGACATATAAAAACAGACTTAAAGCAAAGCAAATAATTTTGGAGAAGATCAGTATTTTCTATACTTAAAACTCTCTTCACTGGTTTTAATTAAAGTCCTTCAGTTACTTGAACATGGAACGTGCTTTCTTCGGCTGCGCGCTGTGTTTGAGCGTATCCGTCTCTGCCAGGACCGGGCGAGGGAGCCTGCTTTGCTGCGGGAGCTGCCGTCGGCAGAGTTTTTCCGTACTGATTTGAAATGGCAGGAGTATCCAGGAGCGTTAACCTGCTGTCGCTGCCTCAGGTTTATTTTGTGTGAAAATAACACTGTCATTTGTTGCAAAAAAGGTACATAGAAGAGAGTAAGTGTTTGAAAACATTTAAAAACCGTATTTAGCAATCATTCAGCTATCTGAATTGGGTTCAGCACCCACAGCTCCCTTCTTTCAGTTACCTGGTGACCAGGCAGCTTTTGGGAAGCAAAGTATTGCTTAAGCAGAAGAAATGCATTTCAGATAAAACATGTTTTGAAACAATAAACAGTTTATATACACAACTCATGCCAAGGAGGCTCTGCCTGCTGCAGAGGGCCCTGGGGCTGCTGGAGTCTGGCAGCAGCAGACCCCACAAAGCCCTTCTTCATTCACTGGGTCGGGAGCAAAGCACACAGTGAGCAAGTTAAAGCTCTGCTGCCTCCTCTCCTGCAGGCTCCTCCTGAGCTCTCTGCCTGGCAGGACAAGTTTTAACAAGCCCCCTCGGTCCCCAGCTGTACACAATCGGCATCAGCACAAGAGGCAGTCTTGCATCTCCTCCTTGCTTACAGTCTTAGGTCATTGTGGCTACAGTAACAACACTATTTACTAGCAGAAATGTGTATTCAAAAGGTCACATGCAATCGGAGCAGGCAAATGGGGAGGATGAGGCCCTGGCAGCCGAGGCAGGACAGCAGCAAGAAGACCCATTGCTGCCTCCTTCAGGCCCACCCACCCGTCACCTACTGCGGGAGACCTCCAGAAATGCAGTTACCGCTTGGCCTGGAGCAAGGCTCTGCCCCCGGGCAGCACAGAGCACCTGGCTCGCTTCCAGGCTGGGCAGGGTGTTAGTTTAAAAGGGGCAGATGGAGTGCAGGTGTGCCCCATCCATGCAGGAGAATAGAATAGAATAGAATAGAATAGAATAGAATAGAATAGAATAGAATAGAATAGAATAGAACAGAACGCACTGCACTATTTCAGTTGGAAGGGACCTACAATGATCATCTCGTCCAACCGTTTGACCGCTTCAGGTGTGCCCCATCCACGCAGCCCTGCTTATCTGTGCAGCCAGCCCAGGGACTGGCTCCTCTTCTGAGGGTTGCTTTGCTTGCAGAGAGGGTGCTGGGTGCAGGTAAGGGCTTCTCTGGGGGAGCTGGGGAAGGGGCCGCCTGGGGAGCAGGGGTGTGCAAGAGGGGCTCCTTGCGGGCTGTGCAATAGTTATTGCAACCCAGGAAATAGCTGGGTTGATGCTGTTGGAGTGCAGTATCTGGTTCTCTGGCCCCTTTTTTCTCCGTGTGCCTAATGCTGTGTGTGCTGAGGTTACTGTAGGTGCAGTCCTGGCTCTTGGGTTTGCTCTTGCTGGCCCTGTGCAGCACGCAAATGTTCTGTGCTCGTGCTGTGGGCGCCCTGGGAGTGCCCTGGAGCAGGGGGAGCCTTCCTCCCCTTTGGGCACGGACGGTGCTTAGGGCTCTGCTGTGCTCTAGAAGGAAGAACAAACTCATTTCAGTATATATGACATAGTAAAATACTTTATGTTGTTATGGCAACTAAAATTCTAAAAATAAACCAAGGAAAAAGAGATGCTGTACATCAGAATGACCACATTTTACTTCAGTTATGAGAGGTTTTTTAAACGCTTTCTATGCAAAGAATTCTGAAGTTTGTTTTTAAGTTTTCCTTCTCTTTGTAACTTACAGCCTAGAAAGAGTCAGGTACTGCAAAAATGTCTGCAGAGGCTGCCAAGTGACAGCTCTAATGTGCCTTTGTCTGCAGCAGCTCAGCCATGGTGGCAGCTGCCGTGCTGGAATATAAAGGATAGAAACTAAACCTATTGGGGGGTTCCTGCTCAGAATTTGAATGTATAGTCATAAAAATCCCTTTGAGGGAAAAGAAATTGGAGCTTCGTCTTTGAGATAACTTAAAAATCTTTGTGAGCAAAAGCCAACCAGTTGTACTTTGTGGTAGCAACAGGGCAGCAGCAATAGCTGTTTTATGGTTCTATCCACAAATACTGGGGAGCAAACAGCTTCTGGGCTGGCTGTTGTATGGGCAAACAGTAACAATTATTACGCTAATCCCAGTAATCGTATGTTGGCGTTATGAGCAAGTGACTTTATAGGTAATCTTCACCTAGTTGTGTTATTCTGCATGTGCTGTATTTGTCTGGAACTGGCTGCCTTCCCCACCCTTTGGAACCCTGGTCAGGAGCTCTTACTTTTGTGCTTCGTCCCCTAGTTCTGTGTAGTGAAAGACAATTCTTGAAATGGAGTATATTGTTTTCTCTTAATACTAATAATAAACACATCCTTGCTTCGGTGGACTCGTTAAATATAGCTGTTAACGCTGCAGAATCTGAAGGGCCTACTTCATGAGAAGGAGAGCCCGCTGTTCTTACCCCTGGGCGCTGCTTGGGAGCTAACGTTTGAATTGCAGAGAACAGCGAACTTAAGTCATTCTTGGAACGACTGGAAAATGGGTTTCATTATGTCAAAATCCAAGCTGCAGCTGCAATCCTTTTATTAATCATAATTAAACTTTCATGGAGTTGCTCATGACTGCGCTAGCTGGGCCAGGCAGGTCGGCTCCCTTCTGCTGAGCAGAAGCCTGACTGAGCAATAAAGCCCTTGCTCGGAAGATGGGCTGCAGGGAGGGCCTTCGCTTACAGTATTTGCCAGAACAGCAAATTCACACTGAAGAATGAGGTTTCCATCCATATCCCAGCAGACTGCAGTGACCCAGGTGGAAATCCTGGGCTTGGTGCTGTTCCCAAAGGCTGAGCGCAGCAGCTGCTGGCTGCAGGTCGTGGCTCTGCCCCTTCCCGCGCCTGCGCTGGGGTCGAGCCCTGCGCTTGGAAGGGCTATTTAGTGTGCTTTGCCCGCCTTACCTATAGGTCCCCATGTGGTAGATACCTCAGGGCTGGAGGTAGCACCCTGCCCTGGATGGCAGCACAGCCCCCGGTCTCCCTGGAGAGATTTCCCTGGGATTCACATCCCCCCTTCCTTGGGGGTTCAGCACAAAAAGGAGAGAGGGGCTGTGTGCTGCTGCTGGGGTTTCCTGTAGTGCTGTGATTAAACATCTCCACAGCCTCACAGGTGCGGTGAGAGGCAGCGAACCCCTCTCGACAGCGGGGTGCCCCTCCGGAGCCAGCACCCACCAGCAGGCTGGGACGCTGCAGCTGCCCTCCCAGCGCTCGCTGCCTGCGTGGAAGTCGGGAAAATCTGTGCCCTCCTGCTGATAGCAAAGCGTGCAGAGGAAAAGGGGGTCAGGCTCCCCCCCCGGGAGCAGAGCTCGGGAGGGAGGGTTTTGGTGCTCGGTGCAGTGCCTGCAGCGGGGCCAGCCCCGGGGGGCACACAGCACTGCCCCTCTGCCGCCTTCGTCCTGGCCCAGAGCCTCAGGACAGGAGCGTGCACCTCCCTGGCGTGTTCGGGGTCGAGGGTGGGGATGGTTTCAGGCACACTGCTCGCTTCTCCTACAGCTGGGTTAATCCCGCAACGCTGCTGAAAGGCAAACATCTGGAGAAGGGGCCACGGAAAGGAAATTTTCCTCAATTCAGAGGGAGAGCTGTGAGTGTCAGCTAAATAGTATGTGTGTGTGAAAAGCGGCGTTTAATTAAATAAAGATAATGTAAATAGAAATATGCATTAGCTTAATGTGTGCCATAGAATGAAGGCACTTCCAAAGAGCACGGAGGGGTGAGGCTGTGCACAGGACTTTGATTCTTGTATCCTGCCTTCCAGCAGGAACAAATTAACTGCCAAAGCCATGCTGTTTCTCTTTATATGTATAGACATATAAATAGGGCGCATGTGTGTTTACTATGCGCTGTAATTTCTTAGGTGCTATAAATTTCATGCCTCTTCCAAATATTTGAGCACTACTCTGACCTTTTAACCAAAACATGAAAAGTAAACTGTATGAAATCTATATGTACATGGTTGTCATTGAAAGCTAACATTTACCCATAGTCATTACTGTTTATATTGCAACAGCATGAAAAATTGCAAATATGGAGGAGAGAGGCTGCTCCCGTCAGGAAGTGCTTTGAATCAGAGAAGCAACGGCCTGAGAGCGGTGCTGTGCTTGCAGGAGTCGGGCTTTTCCACCCGCTGCGAGCGTTCTCGTGTGTCTTGTCCCACCAAGGAGCCCCTCCCGGATTTGGGCTTTGATTCGTGTTTTGTTCATGAGCGTTTGAGCTGTCACTGACGCTGTGCCTGTTCGATCATTCTTCCGAGACTGCAGCAAATGGCTGCTGGTTGCCGTAGTCGTTCCCTCGTTACAGCGGGATGCGGCGTCCTGGGGTAATAGACAGCAAAACTTGTGATTTCTGCGTGAGGTTCTGAAATCTGCTGAGATTCCACAGTTACTCTATTGCTCTGCTTGTCTTCACCCCTCATCTCCTCTTTTTTTCTATTGCTGTTCTGGGATGAAGGGGCCTCCGAGAGCTGACGGTTGCGTGGGGGCAGCTCTCCCGGCTCTGCTCCAGGCCGCCTGGCGTGCCGGGGGCGAGGGGGGTCCAGCAGCAGCGGCAGCTGAGACAACCTCATCTGACGTGGCCAGCTGAGGCTGCCCGTGGCAGAGCAAAGGCTGTTGGAGGTGGCTGGTGCACCTGAGCTGGTTTGGGCTGGTTTTAGCAATTCGAAGCAAGGGAAGCTGCTTGTGGAAGGAGGCTGGTGAAGGGGAGTGGGCTTGGAGACAGGCTCGGCCCTGTTGGCAAGGGGTGGCTTATATAGGAGGCACTGCATCCAGAGTATTTTCTTTCCTAATGGCCTGCAGTTCCTGCCCTTTACCCTTCATGAAAAGCAGGAGTGTTTTCCAAGGCTCCGGTGAGCTTGTGCATTGGTGGGGGGGTGGGCACCCCAGCCCCAGGCTGCTGGAGGAGCTCGGGGCTGTGGGAGGGTGAGAGCAGCCCCCGGACTTTTAGGGCTGCTGTGAAATGGGAAACCCAACCCCCCTGGGGACTCTGAGTGTCCTGAGAGAACCCAGTCTGATGCCACCGAATTCCCCCGTGCTCCCAGCACTGGTACCGGGAGCTGCCTTGGGAATGACCGGTCTGATTATTATGGGGGATTATCCCTGTCTCATTGTAAATGCTGGGACTTTGGGTTATCCTACAGTAACACTTTAACATTTTCCACTTGATGTGTCAAAGCTTTTACAACTGTCTGTGACAATACGGGTATTTGCAGCCTCATTTTTACATGAGGAGTCTGTGTCAAGAAGGATCTTGCCATCCTTACTGGATGACAGATAAAATGGATGGTGTGATTTGCAAAGCAACCTACTTTTCAGGATCTCCAACCTCGTGTTTCAACTATAAGACTATTTTTCTCTAATAGCTTTACTCTGCTAAAGAACTTCAATGGTAATTGCCAGCCCTTAGCTTACAGAATTGTCTGGAGTTAATTTTAAGAGGAAGCAACATAAGCCATGGGCACTTGGTGCACCTAAAAGAGGTCAATAATGTAGTGGCCTCTACTTTGCAGTGCTGTGTAGCTACATAAGCATCCAAAGAAATGGCAGAGCGCCACAGATCTAAGCCAGTGTGACACTTAATGCTGCATTGCAATGTTTGTATTTTATGCTGAACCAAGAGGCTGCTTGAACTATTGCCCTATTTACTCCATCAGTCTTTTCTATTAAGGGTGTTTGCTCTCTGAAGCAAGGCTTGTGTCTCCATATGGTGACCCCTCTATCCTCAAGCGCCCTTGCTGGACAGTAATACCTGTATTGAAAAAGAGAAAACCAGTTGGATTTAAAACAAACATTTGGTGAAAATATGATGTTACCTTTAGGACTATTTTGAAGGCCAACAGCCTGATGGATGAAGTGTCATTATTTAGCAAACAAATGTGTTATTGGAACTGCCAGGGAAGACTCTGTATGTGGTACCGAAGAGTCAGTATACTTGAATGCAAAGCTAAGACTATGGAAACATGGAGTGGAGTAGGCTCGGAGTTGTATATCCAGGTGTTTCAACCGGTTGCTGTTCCGACATCATGTTACTGTCATTGATACCGATAGCGTGGGTAGGGCTGGAAAAGGAGAACAGCAGCATTTGTTGTCAGTCCTGTGTCATGTAGGCTGCGCTAACGCATTCTGCAGCATGAAGTGTGTTTCTATGAAGTTCAGTGTATTCATCTAAACATATTCACGTTTCCTCAATAGGTTTTCCTTCCTTTAACTTGCATGGTGTCCTCAAACTTTAGCCTGTTGCTTGATGCTTTTGCTGAGAATATCGTGTAAATAGAATTATTAAACATACCTGAGCCAAAAGGAATCGCTGGTGCACATGGAGGGAGAGGTGCCCTCGATCTGCTTCAGCCTCGTTAGAGAATGAGCAGCATAATCTTAGTGGTTTTATATTCATTTCAAAATAATGTTGGCTTATTTATGTCTGACCTGGATGGACTCAGCGAGACTTATTTTCTACAAGAGGGGTTTCTACCTCCCACAGTCTGGAAGGGAACTTTGGCTATGTTACACATATGCTCAGCTGTTTGGGGCAGGCAGGGGAGAGTAATGCTGTCAGGTCTTAAAGCTATTGGGAGAATACGGAAAAGCAGGATGCAGTTACCAGAATTTGAGGGAACATATGATAGGAGTCATTATGTTTCTAATTACCATAGTAATCACAACATTTACTTTGTGTATCGCAGTGTCTGGAAAGTTTTGAAGACCTCTTTTTCCATTGGAAGATACTCATTTATAAAACAATATATTCATAAAAGGCTATGTTTCTTCCAAGTCTTCTAATTTAAACTCTTAGACGACCTTTTCCAGAATGACCTGTTAAGCTGGGAGTATCGTTGTGTTTGAAAACCATAGTTAACTTTTACTAGAAAAAAGTTAAAAGGAAAAGGTTGAAACTGAAGAGAAACCTTTAAAAGTGTTTGTAATGAGACATTTTGGTGAGTTGCCCTCTTAGCCTCGCCGTCGAAAAAGTGGACCGGCTTTTTTCACAGCATGCTGCACAACCAATCACTTGTCCTTTGCAACATAACTTCAGATATTTGCTTATGATAGCGTTTTGTAGGTGCTATCGTGTTCCTGGAACTGGAGAACGCCACTGAGTGCTCCAGCACCCGCAGCACTTGGCTGCCGAGGCTGGTACAGGCTTTGCGCCGTTAGCTCTACCTTCAGCTTCTGCGATACTCCCCTGGCTGGCCCAGAGGTGGCCTTGCAGGAGCACTCCTTGGGAACTGCTCCTCTGTTGACGGCTTCTCATGAATATCTCTGTGCTCATTTTGTGGTGTGAGCAAACTGTGTGTTTGATATCGCTTCCCCCCCCCCAAAAAAAAATGAAAGAAATGGTATCTGATTGAGAACATTTCATGGGCATTAAATTAGCTGTTAGACATACTAAAAAAAAGACAGGACATCTATATAGACAGCTGTGGGAGGAAAAAAGATTAGCTTTCCTGCCAAGTAGGAGTAGATTCAAGTAAGTCCAGTATTATCCATACACTATACTTAAACCGGTGCTTGGAAGACTACGGGCATTCCTAACTATACCTTGTTTTCCTTGGCCATTTTGTTGGCTAAATCTCTACTAACTTTTGGACAAAATCCTGATTTTTTTTTTTTTTTTTTCTTAAGTTAATGGAAATTTGCATGTGCTCCGTTGTTGGGTTTGCCCTTCTTTTCTGTTGCAAGTTTGCTTTGAAACCATTTTTCTGAATAGTTACACTTTTTGCAGGCTGGTATTCCTGAGCATATATTTCCATACCCTGCAGACCTGAAATTGCTAGAAATTTGTAAATAAATGAAGGATTCTGGAAACTTGTTACTTTATTGTTCTCCTAACTTCCCCCTCACCGCTTCTTATTCCCAGTTCTCCGTTATTCCTCATACCACTAAGCCTGTTTAAATAAGATCCATGTGTTGAGTGAAGTGAGAAGAGCTTGTGGACTGTAAAGAAAATGTTCACTGAGTGCTACAACACAGCTTACTCAAAGATTAGATATAATACAGCTGTTTCTTTGCAGTCAATAATACAGATATTCTGCACCCCCCAGCTCACAGATAATGAGAAAGGGCTGGATTATTTTTAAGGAAATGATGGGGCTCTGTTTTCTCTCTCCCTTTCGTAATATTGGGGATGAAATATCCATGCATCAGGGTGAATGTAGTTAATGTGTAAAGAGTTGCCAGTATGCAAATGAAGTTGCTCTTTAACAACAATTGAAACCATCGCCTGGATGTTTAACTTTCACTGGCTGCTGGTCCAGAAGGTCCTGTGGTGCTGAGGCTGTGATAAAAGTGCTGGGACTGAGCAGAGTTGCTTGGGTCTGGGATACCTTGGCCAGGAAGGAGGTCACTTGCACAGACTTTGCTTTTTAAGATCCTGAGCATCTTGTTCCAGTTGAGAGGGGGGAAAAAAAAAAAAAAGTGGTCTTGCTCTGAAACAAGCTTTTTTGTGTTACTGCAAACATCTGCCAGCTCTATAGGCCCCGAGGGACGATCCTCTGGCAAGGGTTTGAGCTTTTCTGAACAGGCTGAAGTCAGACAGCTTTGGGACAGGGGAGCATCAGAGCTACCCTTGTGAGCAGGACATTATACCTTGGGGTTATTAAGGTGAATGGCATAATAATGTTTAATGATCCTACAACACTTGTGTTTGCACACGTATAACTTGTCTCTCAAGGTGTGGTTTGACTTCACAACTAAGCCAATCCAAGAAGTAGAGTTGCCATCAAAAAAAAAAAAAAGACCTTCCAGCTCCAGCCTTTCCCCTCCAGGCAGCGTTGTGTTGCTTGTTTTCTCGGGGCGGCCCTGGCGCGAGCCTGCCCTCGCAGCGAGCTGACCAAGCCTTGCAGGGATGGCTCTCGGCCAGGAAAGCCCCGCGCAGGAGCTCGGCAGAGCGTGGGGCTGGCACGGGGACAGCCGCCGCAGCATCGGTGGGAGGAGGAGGAAGGCGCTGCTGCGTGCTTCACCTGCTCATCAGTGCTTGCCCTCGTCCAGCTCCGTTTGCTGTGGCCATTGCCAGTGATTAAGGCTACCGTGGGCCCTGGAGGGAAGAAGGTCTTTATAAAAGATGGAAATCTCTACAGCGGTATGTGTGTCTGGGTACCAGACTTGGTCTGAAGGTGGTTCGTAGCGTTTCGCAGCTCTCGCCGGCGATACCGCTGCAGCCTGCGCAGGGTTGGTGCGTTGGTGCGTAGTGCTGGCTGGGAAGAGCGGGGAACTGCTCAGAAATGCTGGGGGAACACAAGTTAATGGAGCAAGTCAAACAAAGCAACAGCAAAACATGCCACAGTCGTCATTAGTAAAGATTGTTTTTAATCTGGTAACAAATTATAAGTTCTGCTGAATACAATTACCATGAAGTGCCACAGATTAATCATCAATATTCTCTGCTCCTTAACATTGTATTTTTTCACTGCTATTCAGTAAAACAGCTTTGCACGGCCAGGGATTCTTTGTTTCATCAAACACTTATTCTCCCAGCTGGCTGTGCAGTGTTCAGTGTGTTGGGCTGTCATCAGCCTCGCTACCCTCTGCTTCTCTTAGTTCGTTAGCTAACCTCAGTAACGGGTACCTTTCACTTTCAAACTAGTCTTCCATGGCTGTTAACCACTTGCTAACCAATTCCCTGGACAGATACTCCGTGCATGCTAAATATTCCCTTAAGGGTGATGTGGGGTGGTTTTGGGTTTGGGGTTTTTTTGTGGTTTTTTTTTGTTGTTGTTGTTGTCATTTGGGTTGTGTTTTGTTTGGGTTTTGGGGGTTTTTTTGGGTTTGGTTTTTTTTTTTTTTTTTTCAATTTTTGTTTATTGCCAAATCTTTACCGCGAGCCTTAGCGGTAGCTTCCTCCTTAAACCATCAGGTTGTTAAGCTCTTTGAAACTGCAGTGGCTGTGGGACCAAGCCCTAAGGACTTCTAAGGCTGATGACCTCCTGGGGAGGATGGTCTAGGATTGCTGTCCTTGGTGTAGCAAGTTCACACAAGAAGCCATGGAGACACTTAGTTGCTGTGCCTGTTCGGGAGATGGTCGTCCTGCAGATGCTGAGCTGGAAGGAGATGCCTGGGATATTGAGAGGACAGAGAAGCACCTGAGTGCTGGAAAATGCTGAAGCCCTCCTTTTCTGAGGCTTCCGCTCCTACTAAATGATAATTAATCGGAAGGCACTGTAGTTTATTAGCTCTTGAGGCCTGTTAGTGCTCATCCCGACCTGTCGCTTTGCTTCCCTTTTGCCCCGCCGCGTCTGTGGTTTCCCGGGAGCGAAGTGGCCGCTGGAGGCTGCGAGGGCAGAGCGCGTCCCTGCGAGCTGTCCCACTCGAGCGCTGGGCGCCTTCTCCTGCGCTTAGCAGGGCAGGACTCCGTGCCTTGCTCTTGTTTCGTTATTACTTACCGCCCACTCCCTGGTGCTGGGTACGTGTTCTGAGCACAAGTCCGTAGAGGTCAGCATCTCCCAGACATCAGCTGTACGAAGTGCTTGAACCGTTGCACGGTGCAGCTGGCTCGAACGAGAGGAGACCCACCGAAGAAGCTGCCTCCTCCTGGGTCGTACGGCTTGCATGGATTCGCCTGGGGTTTCGTTCTCTCACGGGGTGAGTTGTGATGCTTCTTAGCACGTCTGCGTTCGCTGTCTTTGTACTTCTCTGATAAACACATCAGGAGGCAGACATCTGTGGTGTGGCTCCTCGCTTTAGCTACTTCACATACTCACAGGTTTGAGATATGATTTACCCTGTGGCAGGGTGAGGCCCGTCTGCGTTCATGTTCAGAAGACTTTAAATTGGCAAGGGGACGCCCGTGTTTTACGTGTATTCACATCACTTGCACTTCAGGTAAGGAAGACAATGGAATAGCTGCGTATCAGAAAACTTGAGGTGCGGGTATTGCATGTTAAGCTTGCACTAAATAGACGCCGGCCTCCACTTGTTAAAATGAGGGGGGACGTAAAGACATGGATTAATCACAGCAATAAATTGGGGTTCTATGTGAATTGTGTTCTCTTGGTAGGATTTAAAAAAAATGGCTTGGGGAGAAGAGGTGAAATTTCAAGAGAATCTCTTAAGATGCCAAAGGAGGCTTTAAAGAAATCCCATTTTGCACCTTCTAGTCCAGACCTCTTAGGAAAATGCATAGCCTTTCCTCTTTCCCCATCTCGTTCCTTCTTCTCCGAAACAGGGAACACCTTCTGCTGCATGTAAGACAGTAGGTGCTGGGTTAGAAGGTGATATCGGGTAAATGGATTTGCTTCTGGTGGTGGCAGCTTTCCGATGAATTACTCTCTGAAAATTCAGAGCACACGTTTTTAACATGCCCTTGGAGAAATGGCAGCAGATAGTTTAGATTATATAGTACTTGAGATGTTCTTCCAGAACAATATAGGCTTTGTATGGTAGATGAGGTTTTTTAATAGGGAACCGAGCACAGAATGACCAAAGGCTCTGTGCAGCCTCAAAGAACTGGAGTCGCACAGCGACAGCTGAGCAAAAGCATAAACTCCATGCAATAGAAACAAGAGATTTGGGAGGAAAAGTTAATGCGGCCAAGCTATAGAAATAGATTGCAGGCAGTCTGAAGTCTACACCAGCTAGTAAGGAAAGTTTTGGTCCTTGTCCATAAGCACATTAAAAATGTGAGATGGCAGGGTTTACTGAAACAAACACAAACCATTTGTTGACGTTGGCAGATGGCGTGTCCTTCAGGAACAGGGATTTCTCCAGCTACGAGTGCATGGCTTCCAAATTGAACACAGAGCTAGGAGAGACGTGGTAGCTGTAGACCCTTCTAGAAGAATAGGCGGACTTTAAAAAGAAGAAAAAGAAAATGCCCATTCCCGCAGCCAGCCCTGGGTGCGCTGAGCGGGGAAGAGATGCAGATGCTGACTGCCAGAGCCCCGCTGAGCGTCAACCTCCAAGCTGTTGCCAGGCTCAGAGGGGAGAATGCGGCTGCGAAGTGAAATGGATTAAACACTTTCCCTTTGAGATCTGACTCACATCTTTACCTCCTGCTTTGCTTGTCTGACTTCCTAGTGCTGTCCCAGAGTGATGGAGAGTTATACTGGCTTCTGTTCAGAGCGGGCTGTAAAAGTGCAGCTTGAGCATCTGCTCCAAACCAGAAAGACAGGGACCAGCGGGGGATCCGGATGGCCAAACGCTGGAGTTACCAGAATGATGTTTTTCTCCCCAAGCTGCCGCCACTGTAAGCTGATGTCATGCCATCTGGCGGGAGAGGTCAGCGGGGATGATGTGTGGGATGGTGCACGTCCCTGCAGCGGTGGGGCCCGAGCTGCTCGGCCTCTTGCTTGGCACCCAGGCAGCGTGGGACCGCCAGCAGGGCCTTGCGCAGGAGCTGCTCCTGGTCCTGTTCTCCAATAATGATTTATTTTAAGACAAATAAATAAAAATCCGTGCAGCACTCATCTCTCACCTGGTGCAGGCTGCTGTGGATTTCCAGAGGTCAGTGGAGCACTGGCAGTTGATGCTTAGTCACCGTCTTTCCAGCCTATGCATTGGTCTGCAACTTACTGCATCAGTGTATGGGGCCAGATGTGTCAGAGGGATCAGACAATGTATGATTCGAAATAACTCGTTAGGATAATGATGTGTAGGAAAAAAAAAGCTGTCTTGGAACAATGAGTATAAGCCCATTTCAAACAGTTTAGTGAGAAACACATGAGACAGCTCTTCTTGCCAGTTCATGGAGCATATCTCAGCTGGTCCTTGTATCATTCAGCATGCTGAGCTGCCAACTGGTTCTCAACGGGCTGAACGGGGGGTTCAGCTTTCCTCCTGTGCTCCTTTCTAGTTCCTTTCCATCATGCTCATAACAGCTATGGACCATTGTTTCAGACTTTTTCCTTGCTTAGTTCTTCCTCCAATTTTGCTTGGTTTTCCCTGTTTCTAGTATCCCAGAAATTTATTGTCTTTATTCCATTGCTGTTGTGTAGAACTTCATCCAAGCTAGTTCAGCTCTCCCTGTTTCTCAGCAATTAACAAAAAATATTACCTTGAAAATGCTGTTCTGCCTCCCCTCCCCAGCAGACATTCCTTTCCTACGTGGGTGTATCTCCATTTCCTAATCCTCAAGCATTGCCTACTTCTGTTTAATTTTTATGCTGCCCAGTGCCCACTGCTCCTCTGATTGCACAAGGTGCAAGGCACCGCTCCTGCTTCTGCATCCCACTCCTCATCTGCCATTTCTGTGCTTGCATACATCGCACACGTGAGGTGGGAAAGGGTGGGTGCCTTGGGTCAGGCTCCCATCCTTGCCGTCTGGAAATTCTTGAAGGTGGCTATTTAAGGAGCACTGTCTTATGGTGAATAAGTCTTTTCTCTGTAAGGAAAAACAGGCCACGTAACTCTCAGTTGGACCTGATCTTCTTAGAGGTTTTTTTCCAACCTTAATAATTCTATGATTCTTTTCTTCCTCTTCCCCCTGCCCCGCTCCACACCCAGCTTTTCAGTCTTATCTATATCGATTTAGCTGCTGTACGCAAAGCTGTTTTCTTCTGTATTCTGTAAAATGCCAGAAGAAAGCAAACCTACCTGGAATATAACATACCTGAGAAATACGACAGATGTGTCATGGCAAGCCGTCAAGAGTGCTGGCCAGTACCGTGTTTAAATTAATGAAAAATAGACAGAAGTACATTTTGTGCATGTAGTGTCTGCTGATGGCTCAATATTTCAGCTAAACATATTTACCTGAATATTCATAGTCACTTAGGAGGTGGTTGCATTTCCCGAGCTCAGCTAATCATTTAAATTCTGTTAACTATACTGCTTTTCTCCAGCCCACAATATTGCTACTCGCAAGCTATTTACTATGTATCCTTTAACTTCCAAAAAAAAAAGCAAAACAGCAGGAAAAAAGCCCCAGAGGCACCTCAGCTGGCTGCGGTGGGAGAGAGGGGCTGACTGCAGGAGCACACAGCTGATCCACCCCGTTCCCCTTCTGGGACACGGTCCTGCGCGAGGACGCGCGGTCCAGGCTGGGCAGAGCCTGCCGCTTGGCGACCCAAGCGGAGCCGGGTACCTCTGGCGAGGGAGGTGCGTGGTTTGTTTTATCTCCTTTTAAAGAGGTTAGGTTCACCCTCCGTGTCAGTATGAGGGATGGGGCTGGGGAAGAAGGGGAAGCTGCGGAACGAAGAGCGGTTCTGCCGGGGGCAGAGCCGTGGCTGGCGGGCTGGCTGCAGGACCAGAGGAAAACAAACCAGACTTATGTTTAATCATGACAATGGCTCCCTCTGCGCATTTTCCCCAAGGGCAACAAAAAATAATTCGGGGGGGTGGGGTGTGTGTGTGTGTGTGTCTTCAGGTAAAGGTGGTATTTGTCACAACACAGACCCAAAGAGCCCGCAGCTGCCGTACCGGTGCCTGCGCAGCTCGGGGGTGTGATGTTTGAATGGTAAAAGCCCATTTGTCTGATCTTAAATGCTGCCTGGAAAAACCAGGGAAGGCGCTGGGTTCTTCCCAGGCTGCGAACACGTCTGACGAAGGTCCAGCAGCCTGGGTGAGATGCCCCTTTCCCAGCGGAGGCACCAAATCCCATTTCATGCTCGGAGGTCCCCGCAGCAGTCCCAGGCGGGAGAAGCGGGGCGGGCGCGAGTGCCTGGCAGCGGGAGCGAGCCGTAAAGCATGAGGTCGAGACAAAACTGGTTAGTGCGTTTTCCCCTCTAGGAGGTTTTTATCAGGGAACAGATGGTGCTAAGATGCTGTCGAATCTCAATGTCACCTTAGCTAATTCTCTGAGAAGTTCTGAGGTTTCTCCGAGAGCTGCGGCTGCCAACTTCAGCTGCTGCACTGAGTAAGTCCTAGTTTGGCAAGAGGTCCCTTGAAGAAAGCCAGGAGTCATTATAGGGTTTTTACAACAACAAACATAAGTCCTGAGGTCTGGTTGAAACGTATTTGTATTTTCAAGGGAATTGAAGTTCTTCAGAAAGCAAGAACAAAAGTAATGTCAGAAATTAAAAATGACAAAAGAAAAACGCCCACACTGAGCTTTTCCTTTTGCTGATTAAATAGCTTTAAGATGAAAAAAGAATTGGAGGCCTTGCTAAAGAGTGTGCCGGTGGAAAAAAGCTGCCATCCTCAACCATGAGCAGTCAGCTTTGCATCGACCGGCCGCGGAAGGAGCCTTCACCGCCGTCTCGCAGCAAGGGTCTCGCACAGAAACGGGCAGTCGTTCAGCAGAGCTGGTCGCTGTAAAAGGCTGACCTGGTGTCCCGAGACTTGAATGACTTCAGTGTCACACGCGCTGACTGTAAAACAGCTTTCCATAAATTCCTGTTGATTGCATATCTGCCTACAGTTAATCAAGGTTATGAAAACAGCTAATTAGGAAAAACAGCGTTTGCTTCTACAGCCATTGTGATAGGCCGGTGACCGTTTGCTGCCCACACCGGCGGGCAGAGCCGTTGCTGTGAGCACAGGAAGGTCTGCTGCTCAGGTGATGGTTTTAATTAAATAACAAATGGGATGTTTGGGTGTTTTATGTCAGTGGCTGGCGTTTTTGCTCAACGTTCAGCTGTTTGCATTGGCTGTGTGACGCAGGTGCCGTCTGAGACCTGTGCAGCGAGCCCCTCCTGCCCGACCCGCAGCCCGTCCCGGAGGACTTGGCCACCAGCGATGGGCGAGCGGGGCCAGGGGCTGAGGGTGGAGGTGCGAGGTCGTGCTCTGCAGGCTAATGGTGTGCTGGATAAAGCTGTGTCCAGACACACAAAGAACAGGATAAAAGTGTGCTGCTCATTTCTGCCAGCCTGTCCTGTTTTTGATGAAGTGCATTTGACCCAGAACGTCATCCATGTCTGCGCAGCCTTTGCTTTTCCCGTGGTCAGTGCCAGATAGAGCTCTGGGACACATTAATGAAGAATGCTGATTTGGTAATGGGAAAATGTGGTCAGTAAGTGAAATCTTCAATCAGAAAACTAATAGCATGATCATAATGAATCGTGGGAACATTTAATAGGTTCAGCAGGAGTAGATGAAGTGTTGCCCAGGAACGCTGCTGTAAAAACACCTTACTGTCCAATGCTCAAATGCAGAAAGACTTCAGGATATTTGCTGGGGGGAAATAGAAGGTTACTAAGTATTGGCTCTGTTCTGAGGATTTCCTGATGCAGCCTCGTTGCAGCGGCCACTTTACGACCGCGTTTGAGGAGTATGTCAAGAACTGTCGCTCTATGTGCCTGCCATCGTGCAAAACTTAAGCCTATAGTTCAAGATATTTGTTCCATGGATGCAGTTACTGTCATAAGATTCAGCTAGGGATATGAGCTGAGCTTTTTACTCTGTTCTGTGAAATCTTCATGGAGACACTTAAACTTTATGAATTGCGAAGAGGGGAAAGAGTTGTGTCCAACCATGGCTTGTTGCTCAGGACCTGCGAGTGTTCCGTTGAGTAACCGGTACGCGTGAGCACACAGCGAGGCCATCGTTACCATTTCACTTGCAACCGTGCTCGCTGCTGGTGAACGGGAGTTGGGCTTTCTCTTGCAATGGCAGCACGGGTTTTAAACGGAGGTGCTGTGTATGGGGAGAGTGGGGAAAAAAAATCTAACCTCCAGGTCATCCATTTGCATTAATCACTTGTGTGACAGGTATCAGATTCTTCCTGTCTAGACCATCCTACAAAGACAGATTTTCCTAGCTCTTGGCTCAGAACAGGTACTTCTATATATGTGCTGAGACTTTCCTAGAATGTTAAAAACAAAACTGAAGAGCTGTCAAAATAAACATCAATGCCAGCATTTTAAACCTGTGTGTTCAACACTTGAATAGGAGCTGATTTCTATTGGTTCCATTGGCGCTGCTAACTCCAATCATCCCTGCTGGACTTCATGCCCTCCCAAACCTCAAAACTGAAGGAGACAAGACTATGTTCCTCCTGGTATCTTCCTTCTAGAGTCAAAAGCTGTGAAAATCTGTGCAGTTTATGTAACTAAAGAGTCTTTTGCTCTTTGTTTAAATTATTTTTTTTTTCTTTAAGTTCTTGCCTTTCCAATAGCTTCATCCCAGTAACTACTAAGGAAAATCATGTTGTAGTCGGTACAAAACTGCTTTACAGCAGTGCGGAATTGGAACAAAGTGTCTGTGCCCTGACTGCCTTAGCAGTGGTGCTGCTTATGAATCCCCATGAACACCAAGTGCAACTAAAATACTGCAAAGTGTCTCCACCGTGTCTAACTTTGCAACAGCATGTGCAGATCTGGAAGGATTTTCTCTTTCATGTTAGTGAGTAATGTCAAGCATTGTGTTCATTCTCCATGACTAAACTTGGGTGAACGCTGTAATAACGCGTATAGAATACCATGTATGTGATATATGTGTGCTGAGGGGAGGATGGGGATGACTAAATGGCAGTGGTAATGATCTGAAAAGTGTTAGGACATAAGAAAACAACAAAAATAGAGACAAAACAGAGGGAGGATATGATTTCAGTGCTATTGGCCCACCACCAAACAAGTGACAAGGAACTGTGTGGGGCATTGCAGTCCAGCTTGTAAAACATGAGAACATATTGTGGAGATGTTATTTTCCACTCCAGCTCGGCAGCTGCCCCGTGACCCCAGGCAATTCCCTTCAAATCTGTGCTTTGCCCCCTGCTTGGCTCATCTTTTGCACACACTTTGTTTCTTTCCGTATGTGCTTAGGTGTGACTCGACGCATGGTTTTTGTCTTTATTGAGGTCTACAAGCGTTGCTAGAATGAAAACATAAACTTTAATCTCATCTCCTGTGTAATACCTACCCCCATTGAACTTCAGCAGGGCAGCCTGTTTAATTAAGGAGGTGGCTAGACTACCTAAGGTAAGTCTATAGACTAGGCTGGACTACTCCTGAATTTGGCTAACTAGGTCAATATTTGCACCGGTAGAGATGATAATACAGAGGTACGATGTTCACAGCAGGTCGTATAACTGGTTGGGGAGCTTCTGGCAGGAGGAATTCAAGTAGCTAACATACGCGGATGTTTCAGGTCTGTAACCTGGCTTATCAACCGGTACTGACGTCCTTGACAGCCCCTTCTCTGCTGTCCCTTCCTAAACTGGCCGGACTGAGTTCAGTTTGAGCGCAGATAGAGCACAATATGCTCAGACAGATTTCTGCAGCTGTGGAAGGCAAAATCATCTTTGATCCCGGATCCAAGGCGCCCCAGTAATGTGTGCTCGGATCACCTAGTTCTGCCACAAAGTGAATGACTGTGTGCGTCTTCTTCAGTTCTAGCCAATTCTGTCTCAATTTGAGCTGTTCTTGTTGAGTCGATTCAAGCAGTGAGGGTGCTTGAAGCTTCTCAGGTCTGATAAGATGATATGCTGTTAAACATGAAAACGGGCACTAAATATCATGTCGCTACGATGGCTGGTTGTTCTCTTCTGGGTACAGCGGGGTGTGCGTACACCCCTGGGGTAGCAATGGCTGTCGGTGAGCTTAACAGGTGGAAGAGGCTTCACTCAGCACTAATATGAAATAATCATCTCAAAGAAAAGCTAGATGGACTTGCACATGTGAATTTATTGGCAGTAATTTGCATTTTTACTCATCAAGGGCTGATTATTCTGATAATAAAGAATACATTTTGCCATCGAGCATCTCAAGTGGCTTAGCAGTCCTTAATTAAACATCATAATTTTCTTTGAAGCAGGTAAATGTTATTGCATAGCACAGGTAGGCAAGTTGGGACTGAAGAGCACACGAAGCTTGTCATGTTGAAGAGCTGAGCTTTGCTGAAAACGAACTTCAGGATCTGTTGTTTTCAGCAGAGGATAGACCTTAATCAAGGGGACTTAATTTTTCAAGTTGCTTGTACCTTTTTTAATTTCTCACTGGAAAAGCAGAATATAAACCAGTTTAATTGTTTGCTTGGTCTCAGCATTTGTCTGATTCTTCGCATTTCACGTGAAATTTGCACAAGAATAAATGCCTTTATGGCAAAGTAAACACGTAAGTTCCTAAATGAGTACCTGAAAAACTAATTGTGCGGTGGTGGAAGGTATAGTGTGGAGGACCCCAGACAACTCTAACAGCTCTACTTGCACACGCAGCTGTAAGTGCGCAAGAAAGAGGATCTCTGAAGATTTTTTTCAGTACAAATGGCTCCCCCCAAGAGGGGGGTTCCACCTGATTGTGGAAGAATTCTTGCCTCAGAAGGAAGAGGCAAGCTATTTCTTTGCATGTATATAATATTACTGCTGTCCACTCTTCAAAAAGATAAGAAAAATGTCAAAGGCCCATCTGGCAATTGAATCCAAAATGCGTATAAAGTCTCAGCTAGCTGCATTTTTTGCCTTTGGGCATCAGCCGCGATCCGGCAGCAAATACTGCCGAGTGCCAGGGTGTTGGACCGCTCGGGGCAGCGGCGACCCCCCTCCACCGACCGGGACAGGCTGGGCACATCCCACCCGCCCGGGTCCGTCTCCTGCCTTGCTGTGGTCGCTTTGCATTCAGTGCGTATCTCCTGAATTAACACCTACAGTAATTAGTTTCTTTGTTTTCCCGTACTGAAGTTCTTGACTGAAATGGAGGAAGAATTCACACTGCATTACGGGCTATTACGACCTAAAGAGATGATACTGAATCTACATGACTGCTATAGCCATTAAGTGTAATAAAATCTAATTTATAGTTAGTGGTAGAACATAAAGGAATTACAAGGGCTTTGACTGAAGATTTAATACTTACAGCAATACATGTTTGCACTTTTTGCCCCTGGAGGGGAGCACAGCCTTTACCATCGGCACTGTTTTGGCATCCTCTCTCCATTACTCTGTTCCAGCAATAAGGACAGATTTAGAGGTTTGCTAGGTGGTATTCTGGTCAGTTAAAAGGAAAGAGTTACAACAGGCTACTAACACTGCATTTTGTTCTGCAGTCACAAGTAACCCGTATCGTAAGACACCAGAGGAAAGAAAACAAAGAAAATGAGCTTTTGTAGAAGGGCAGGACACTTTTCTAGGATCATTGTGAACAGAGCCACGCTCTAGGAGATAACATTCAGGAGTCACTGGCTCCTTACAAGGCGCCAGGTACCAAACTCTCTCGTACTTAGAAAGCCTAGAAAATAAGATTACTTGATGTTGGCTGTAGCATGGGAAAGCCCCCTGGACTCTGGTGCCAACTTGGGTTTACCCACCCGTGGCATATTTCTATTCTATTCCCTAGAAAAAGCTGATGCAAGGCAAGGTGAGGGTTTGATCTATGCCCTTGGCAACTCGTGTGTGCCCACAGGCATGTTGCTATGCTACAAATGTCCTATCAACTTTATTCCATGGGAAAGCTGACAGGTGTTAATATACCTAAAACTGATCTTTTTTAAATATTGAACTTGAGACAGGCTTCAAAAAGCTTTAGTCATAGGAGTCATTTCCTCCTTCCCATTTAAGAAAAATCAATCTGCTCAGCTGCTGAAAGGGTGCCCTGCGGTCAGAGCAGTTCCCTCCGCCCAGCTCTGCTAGCCCCGAGCCCTCAGATCCAGCTCCCGAGCATCCCCGAGCGGGGCCGGCAGCACGCAGCCTCGGCAGGAGCATCCCCAAGCCCCAGCCGGAGGGGCAGCGCGTGGCTGTCGGCCTCCGCGCCCCTGTGCCCTGGAAGATCCCAGTGCAGGCGTGGGACCTGCCTCTCCTCTCAACTGCGCGGCTTAGCCCTCCGTATCCTCGCTGGTATCTGATTTATACCAGTTTTAGCAAGATGAGAATTGGCTCTTCCTACCCATGTACATAAATTACCTTTCCAGGGTCACTGTGAATACAGATTCTGAATAATATACAGAGTCAATTAATTAGAGTGCTGGTACTCTACTGATCTGCGGAAAGGTCACAGTTGTATTTACTTTTTCTACTATCAAAGGGGGCAGTGAAAATCGGTTTTACAGTGTATCTATGGGTTTATTTACCAATGACTTCAAGGCATGTGTGTGCTATTCAGCCGTTAAACCACAGTGATTGATATCTGAGTGACTGTTGTTGCTGTGGTTATTTGCAAACATGTCACAGCAGCATCATTTGCAGGGTGTCTAGGTTTCGTATACATGTTTTCTTTTTCTTAAAAATATGTCTTGAAAAGCAGTGGTGCTGGTAAGTCAAAGAACAAACGTTCCTTCGGTGCTGTTCAGTTTGTCTTGTTTTTTCCATCCAACTCTGTAACCGCTTACGGAGTGATCAGCTCGTAAACAGTTTCTGTTCGAAGCGGTCATGTAAAAACTGGAGGTTAATCACCACCAGTGAAGTTTGTATATTGTCGGCAGCCTGCTGGCTAGTGAGACAAAATAAATACTTCTGATGTAAAATGTGATGATCAAAAGGTTCAGATAGACAAATCTTTTTCTTCCATGCATGTCGAGCACTTGTGATGAGCTCATGTGTTAAGACTATGCTGATCATTCTGAAGAGGCCCCTGGATTTATTTCCCTATGACAGTGTATAATCCATTCACCAATTCTGTTCTGAATTAGATTTAATATTTGGTAAGGTCTTTAACTGCAAATATCTAATTTCTTATTCAATATTCAGATTTCCAAATGAAATAAACGATCTATTTACATGCATCAGTCGACCATCTGGTTCCATAAGAGAATTCAAGAAAGAATCTATTAACCGTCACGCATGTTTATTCATCATTCTCAATTCATAATTCTTATAAATAATTAAATCAGAGGGTCTTTTGCAAATAAGCTAAATGATTATTTTGAAGCTCCTATTTCCATACCTAAAAGAAAATAAAATTAATAGCTCATGTAAATATCCAAGAAAAGGAAAACAATTACATGAATACATAAAGCACTATAATTTTCTGCAACTAGCTCAGTCCCTTTCATCTTGCATTTAAAGCCATAATTACCATCACCAGCAGAACACGCAGAAGACAACAGAAAGAGAAAACAATGTATAGAAAGAAAGCGCTAAGGTAAGTCACGTGAAGGCATCAAGACAAGACAATTTGTCGACGTTCCTCTTTACTGTTCCTGTAGTTATCTCCCCGGAGAGCCAGCAGCACTGGCGTTAGCTCCGTGGGTTTGTAAGCCCATCCTGGGCACCCATTAAAGGAGAATGGGACGTTTTGGGGTGTAAAGGGAGGCAGCAGGGAAGGGTGAGCAGGGAGTGGGAGCTGGATGTGAACCTGCGGGCACCCGGGCAGGATGCGCTGCAGCGGAAGCCGTGGGAATGCTGCTGGGGATGCTCCTGCCCCGGGGGGGCCGAGACCCTGCCGTGGGACCCAAACCAGCGCGGACGGGGAGGCCGTGCAAGGAGCTAAGGGTGCTTTAGGTGATCGCTGTGCGGATGGGAGGAATAAAATAGGTGGAGTTATTTTTGAATAAAGCATAGCTAGCAAGAGAGGACAGATGTATGGTATTACTTCTCCAACGATTTTGGATAGTTTGTGGCTGGGAGAAGTCTGTAGTTGTCCATGGGGTGACATTTTAAAAAGGAGCAGAAATTTCCTCTGCTAAAGTCTCTGGAAAATTAAAAATATGAGCATGATTGTGGCCTTTTGGGGGAGATTTTGAGGTACATCCAAATAGCATCTGTGCATCCCTAGAGCCATCGGAGCCTTATATTTTCTCCCAGCCACTCCAAGCATTATTTCTGGAAATGAAGAGTCCTCAGGCACATAATACTTTCAGTGTGAGTGACTTCAAGCTGGAAAATGTGATTCATTGGAGCTAAAATGTAATTTCCAGAATAGTCATCTCTCACAGCTTATCTTCTGGAAAAAAAAGACATTTTGGCGTGTCAGCAGGTGAAAAGGTTGGACACCTGCTGCAACTTATGGATAGTGTTTTATTACTTTCACATTTCTTATTTTAACTTCATTGCCTGATATAGTCATTACCTTTTCAAGGACATGGTTTTTAAAAGTATTGGGAGTCTTTTATCCAGAGGATACTGAAACTCCCATAATGTAAGACTTAAATGTACCTGCTCTTTCACTTTCATGCAGAGCCTTGGAAATGACATGGCTGTGTTCATTGGGTGCTGATGGTTTGCCTCAAGTTCTTCTTCCAGGTTGCTGTAATTTTAAAAATCAGTATCTTTATTCCTACAGGTAAAAACTGGTAATGATTTATGGGTGTTCCCCTCTGATTTATTAATCCAAATTAGCATAGCTCCTACCTGATATTTTTTGAGGGTTCTGCGCGAGCATAGTGGGGTTGGAATTTTCAAAAGATCTAAACCCCATTAGATATTAGACTAGCCTAAGCCTCTGACAGGATTGACAGACGTCAGCTTTAAATCAGAGATCAAAGCCCAGGCCCTGGAAAATGAACTGCCTTTCCTGACATCTCAGTTCAGACATCCGTCCACCCCACTGGTATTTCATCTCTTCATTCCAAGAGTGAAAAAATAGGCTTTTGTCATCCAGCGTTGACAGTTTAACAACTTCCTGTTACGATGCTTAAGACCTCCGGGCAACGTACCTGAAAGGCACAGGATTTACTTTCCTTGTGGTTGTGTCAAGCAGAAGTGATGGAAGGCCACCAGATTCCTGCGCTGCGCTGCCCGAGAGTGAAATTCATATTTGATAACGACGTTCTCAGAGTCTCACAGTTTGTAAGAGCTGTTCATAAGGTGCTCTGCTAGAGGCTGTTTGAGCCACACGGCTCCTGTTACCAGGTACATAAACGGGAATCTTGATGAGCAAATCACAAACCACAAGTGCAACTATCCGAATCGTTGCCAGCCACAGGAGGCTTTTCTTTCCTTCGGAGATACAGTAGGTGACAATTGTAATATGAATTCAGTCCCTCATTGATTCTTCTTCCCTGCTGCGCAATTTCTTTGGCTGTTTGTGTAATGCTGTGGATGGCCCTAAAATAGAAAAATGAATCCCGGGTTCCCAATCGTCAACCTTTCAGGCTCAGTTTCAGTTGTACAAGAAAAACATTTGTCGAACAGGCAGAAGAGAAGGACTGACATGCTCACCTGTGCTTTATGCTTTTATTGAAAATATTCTTCGACCCTTGTGCCTCCCCAAATCGTTCGGAGGAGCATCGCAGGCAGTATTGCATTGCTGTGTTTTCACTGACGGTGGTGATGAGAGAAAGTCAGGAAAACTTGTTTCGGAGCATTCAGATATGCTGGTTTTTGCTGCAGCCAAGAGACGCTATTTCAGGGTTTCAGGCGTTAAGGTTAGAGAAAACCTGGAACAGGTTTTATAGAAAGATTTATGCAGCTTCCGAAGACAAGCGTGCACATGCTCGTAATCATTGTTCACCCATAAGTTTGCTGAAATCTAACTCGGTCTCCTGAGTGACAAGTATAAACTACCGTGCAATTGTTTTTCCCTTTTTTAATGAACTCATAGCCTCATTTGTATGTTGAATGAGGAATCAATGCAATCGGACCACAAAGAGTAGATATTCTGTATAGATCAGACCGTAAGATATTAGCAGCTGAAACATTACCCTACATTCCGTCACCATTTATAGAGGTAATGGAAAATATTGATTTCAAATGCCATTGCCAAAACATGAGAGCATATTTTAAAACTTGCTTGCTCTTGGGATTTCATCTCTCCTATCAAAAACTTTTTCAAGATGCCCAGATAACTACTCTGACACTAATATTTTCTCTTCATTAACCAGGCTTAGAAGAAACGTCCCAAAAACATATAAAGATTTTTCTGGCTGCCTGTGATAGAGAAATAGGTAGTGTCACTGGGACAGCAAGTACTGATGGAAAGATAAGTACGTGAAGCTAAGAAACAGATGTAAATCAAACTTTCATTGCTTAGTCACACTAATGATATTTTTTGTTTTACATCAGTTCTTCAGCATATGATTTGTTTGATGGTTTTATTTTTGAAGCTTCTCTGATAAAATATTCTCATGGGTTGTATCCTAACTAGACGTTAATGCTTCCATGATGCAGACATGTTCGGTACTTCTTTTGTCATCATGCATGTCGAAAGATGTGCTCGGGGACTCCACAGGCATCCAGAACTCTTTCCCAAAAGCTAGAAATTGAAGTGGTAATGGATTTAGTAGTAATTGTTCTACATCCGACATAGCACAAAGGTGGCTTTTAAAATTTTTTGATGTGTAGAGCTAGCTGGAAAAACTGATGAACAGCTCTGTCAAAGTGCAGATCAGTTGAAATTAAAATGCTTCATGTAATCATGCCGTCATTGCTGAAAACTCAGTGTCTGAGAGGGTGAAGGCACCAAAGAGATCATAAATTGAGGTAATGTCAAACATCCCATTTTGACATTTTTTTGAATGAAATGTTTCAGTACTTCCTTTCAAAGCATCTTTCCATTTTTGGAAGACTTTTTTAAGACTCCATTTTCTTTTTGTCTTTTTTCATAAGCAAGTGTCAGATTATATTGGAGTCCAGTATTGTAATGCCCAGGCCTTCGCATCTGTAAAATACGGCTCTCTTATATCTTGAAAAAAAGTTTTGAGATTTGAGTGCTTAAGGTCTTCCTATTGTTTCTTGATCATTTGTGAACCAAAGTGAAATAGGTATCGTGCCTGGCACTGCCAGCGATGCTGGTTTTTGGTTTTTTTTTCTTTGTTGTTAACAGTGCTAGTGACTGAACAACCAATCTTAAGTGAATTAATCAAATACCGCAAACTTAAGTTAAATCTTCTTTATATTGGAAAAAAAACAAAAAACACACAAACAAAACCCCCAAAATACCCCAAACTGAAAAAAAACCAACCCCAAAACAGAAAACCAAACCCTATTGAGTTCTTTCTTTTTCCCAAAAAAGCTGCAGGTTTTCTTTATTCCTTTGTCTTTCCATTATAGCCTAGACTAAAGACCTGGTACTTGAGCAAGACAAGGAAACAAATAATAAAGAAATACTTTTTGAATGGTATAAGAGGCTCCCCGTCCCCTCTCCAGGCATGGGAGGTGGCCCGGACTCTGAGAGCAGCCTGCCAGATATTCAGGCACTTTTTCCGCAGCTTGCAGGGCGGTGTGCGTGGGATGCACCCACGGAGCGCCGGTGCGGGCTGAAAGCAGAAGTGGAAGACAATACTGTGGCATCTGTGGCTCAGGTTTAATCAGAAGTTAACAATTGTCTTTGCAGGAATGTATTAAATGGGCCTTGTTTTTACAGAATTTATATGTCCATCATAGACACCAAAGCGTCCTCTTTGTGCAAATGTTATCATTGTTAGACAAAATATACTGCAGTAACTGTGAAGTAGCCTTTATGTGAGCTGAAACCCCTGAAATGTGAGATCGTATATACAGAGTCTGCTAAAAAATTCGTGGTAACAGTCATAGCTTAACAGAAAGACAACAGGAGAGGAGAAAGAAAAAACATTGGCCTGTAGCAATTACAGTAACTCAGGTGCTGAGGCTTAGAGCAGTTTAATGAATGTAATATGATAAAGAATTCCATAGGTGGGAGAAAAGCTGTAGGTCCAAAAGAAGGAGCGGTGTTAGGTGCGATCATTTCCAATCTAACTGAAGAAAACCTCGTAAACGCACGACTGGAGTTATTCTGACGTGGCACACACAAATACGCTCGTTAGCATCCCTTGAGCAGCAGCGGAGCAGGCTGCTCCTGATATCCCCCTTCCCCTGAAATTTGTTCCGTTGGGTCTGACATGCTTTAATCTGTTGCTCCTAACCTGGTGACTCACATCAGGGCTGCCAAACAAGGGGCCTGCCCTTCTATCGAGGTACAGGGTTTATGGGCGATGCAGCGAGATGGTGGAGAACACGCTGGACCAGGGTGGCTGCGTGTGCTCGGGGCTGTACCTCGTTGTGTCTAATTTCTGTGCTGAGCTGACCTCTTGATGTGACTTACCCTAAGCAAAGCTCACACCTGCCTGCAAAGAGCAGACTATGGCTGCAACGTGAAAAAAGAATAGCTGTTCTTCCTTCTGCAGACCCAGTTTTATCCTTTGCCTGGAGAATTTTGCTAAATTGACTCCTCCTCAGGCATTGAGCAGACTGGTAGGAAAGAGCAGGTGTAAATTTGTCACATTCGGTGTTGTAGTCCCAGCTGAAATGATGCTTCAGATCACTGACAAACTGCAGAGAGAACACAGCTTTTTTTCCCCACTCTCCTCTTTTTCTTGTCTTCCTTTTTTTTTTTTTTTCTCTTTATTTTTTGCCTATACCATTTCCAGAAATAGAGCTTGTGGCAGATTCCTTCTCTGGCGTGGTTCCTCCACAGGTCTGCTTGCTGGGGGAGTTTGTTCCTTGAAAGTGGCTTCTGCTGGAGCACAAAGTGGTTTTTGGTTGCTACCTGGCTGCTCATACCTAGCTCGTTGCCTTTCCACTTGTTCACAGGGACCAGGACTGATCTCGTCTGGTAAGAAAAATCACTGAACTGTAGCTCAGATGGGTGTTTGGGTACAGAGCCATCCCCAACTTGTGACAGACATCAGCAATGTCTGACTGTCGAGCATCTTTCTCTTCTCACGCCTATTCAGAGGCAGGTGGAGAACGGATTGTGGTCTAACTACTGAACAGTTCGGGTTCCTGTATTATCTGCCGCGTTCGGGTTGACTCATTCCGGGATTATGTAGGCATTTTATTCACTGTGTTATTACTGGAAAGCTCTTTCTGCAGAGGCTTGGAATATAAAACTGAAAATATTCTGACTGTAAACTGTCTAAGATAATATGCAATGCATTGTAAAAGTAGGTCCTGTCTGTGCGCCACTAATTCTACAACTGCAAAAGCCATAGTAAGTGTTAAACTTGTTCCTGCTACCATGTAAGTGGTAACTGCCGAAATTGAGATTCTCATCACAGAAAAATCTGTAGTCTGCCTTCTCTTCACATTTAGCTTTTCTCTAGTCGAAAAACAGTCTTTTGATGAGTTACTGCTGGATGGTTCAGGTATTTTCTCCAAGATTATGACAATCCAAAAATTTCAGACATGGGTGGTTATAAGCTCGCTCTTGAAATGTGCCATGAAGCGGAAAAAGGAGCTAGAATTTGTATAGTTTCGTGGCTGTACTACACCTCAAAGGAGCCGTCGTCCGAGGGACACGTGGCCGTCGAATTAAAATTAAGCTGAAGAGACTTTGGCAGTACTGGGGGGTTCTTTTTGTGGTTTTTACCCCAATTTATCTCTTCTATCCAGGTCCTCACATTGGGCTTCTGAGACACAAATGCCAACTGAGCTTTCCTTCATTAGATGGCTACACCCTTCTCTTTAGAAAACCAGGTCAAAACGTGATCGCTTTTCCTGTAAGAGCAAAAATGAGTTACCTACAGAGAAGGCTTCTCTCTCAGAATTTCTAGTCTTCAGTTTAAAAGTCTAGTAACTTTTTTTTTCCTCCCTGCTAGCTCCTGGCAATGTGTGAGGAGCTTTGAAATGCAAATATTTATGGACGAGGCAGTGTTTGGATTAGGGAATGAAGAGTCTGTATCAGCTGCGTTGCTTATCTTTTTAAGAGAATGACTATTACGAGCCGGGGTATACCCCTTAGATAACATCTTACAGCTTTGATTCCACAGAACATGCCTGATTAAAAAGTAGCCCAAAGGAAGGAGAGGTTCATTTTACAGCTTCCTGCAAAGATACCGGATTTGGCACCATTTCTCAGCTCCTTGGCAACGTGTCCATGCCTGGGGAAACAAAAGTTCTGAATATACGTACTTACAAAATAGTTATGATTAGAGTAGCATCGGGATGCCCCAAGCTGTGCTGGGCTCCAGGTCCCCCGGCGCTCGGGCCAAGCCCCTGGGCACGAGCAGACCTCAAGGCAGGACGCCTTGCTCAGTCTTGGAGAGCAGCGGCGAGGGGATGGAGTGGGACACCGGGGTCCTGCTGCTTGGCTGGGCACTGGAAAGGGAGATGATTCTCGGCCCCGTATCCCACCAAAATCCAGCCAAAAGGCGTCTACGCTTTAGGAAGTGATTTGTATTTGTTCCCTGGATAAACAGAGAACTCTTTACCAGGCTCTGCCAGTCCAGCACCTTTCAGGCACAGTTAGATTAACTTCTGGAAAAATAATAATGGCCCAGCTAATTAATGCCCTAGGAATTCTATAGAAGGCCTTATGACACCTACATTAATACCAAATGAGTTCATTATGATTAATGTTATTAAAATAAATGTCATGGGAATGAATAATGGCTTGGTCATTATTTTAAAGTGTTGCCACTGGATCTATAAAAGCTAATGATTCAATTCAGGGGAAGTAATTCTGCATGTTCATATCTAAAACCTGTAGAGAATTCAAACTTTTCTGCAAAAAATACCCATGAAAATAACGTGAAAAGACGTGTGTATTCTCTGAAAAACAGAATGTGCCCTGGCCTCAGGAAGGCCTGGCTTCCCTAGGGCTGAAAGGTGGGATGAGCAGCTCTCTGACCAGGGAATTTCTTTGTGCTTGATGATGATTTCAGAATTGTTCGTGTTGATTTGTAGTTCGGTTTTCATCTGGCCAGATGATTTTTTTTTTTTCTGTTCCTTTTTAAAGGAGAGTTTGGGCTTCTGTCTGTGAATTCAGAATGAGGTGATTTCTCACATCCATAGGTCCTAATGTCTGTCTTTGCATTGCGTTGTTTGTAACAGATAATTTTGCATAAACAATTTAAAAATGAAAAGGGCTGGACCGAAAGCACTTTCATTCAGGCAGAGCGTACGTATCCGCAGTGGAGACACATCGTACTGTCTTTGGGTGCTTCTCCTGCTTGCAGCCACGCTCTGTTTGTGAGCCTGTTGTACTGTCTGTCCGTGCAGCACGTGACTGTGGTGCCAGAAGTAATTCTGGCTGCTTTTAACATAGTGTTGATCAGCTTGAGTAGATCCAGTCAATCCTCTGCTGAGGAATGTGCTGGAGTTGGGAGACTGTAGGTGTTGTACCGCATTAGATCTTCCCATCATTTTAAGCAATTACTTCCAAGTACTTCTTGACTACGCTTCTATCGCGTAAATGCTTCCCTCCAATTTCTTGTCATATGCACGGTTTCAGTTTAATTGTGCTCCTGGAGATCACGAGTGCGAGATGTGCTGGAGTTGGCAGCGTGACCATGAACTGCTCCGCTGCAGCAGGAGGACGTTCAACACGAAACCATCCCATTTGTCATGAGGCGGTTGGGCACGGCAAATGAGAGGGGAGCAGGGGTCTTACCTCTAAAAGAAGAAAAGTAACGTGGTTGTAAAGAAACTAGGCATTTGAATCATGCAGACTACAATTTGAATTATGAGCAATGCGCTACAAAATAACCTTATATACAAAGCAAGAAGCGGTGGTAAGGATTGCATCTTCCAGACAGCTGGTCAAAGCCCTCAGAAGTAGTTACCTGAGGGGGTTGAAGGAGCTGCCAGAGTTGCATTGCCTTCAAGACCTATCCTGGTTTTTGGAGAAAGGGTTGCTGCCTGGCCAGCACTGACTTGTCTGGTTAAAAGATGGTGTCAACTCATGGAAATTAGGTGATTAGGTTTATCATGCAATAAGAAATGTGCTAAATACGTAAATCCCATGAAGGATGCCTCAAGCCTGAGAAAGTCATGGCCAGTGCCCATGGACATCCCCATGACTCTGCCCTGGCCTCCCGCTGTGCTACGACCAGCTGAATAGCTTCTGCTCTTCTTTCTCTGAGTCTGCGGTGGCTCAAAATCCTCTTCAGAGAATTTTTCAGGGTAATAGTGGAGCTCCTGGTTCCCCGTTAGCACTGCCCACACGTGACACAGCCCTTGCTCTCCCAAAGCCTGGCTGAGATTGCATTTTGTTCACTCTAGCTCTTTCCATTGCTTTGTGAGATTACTCAGTATTTATAATAAAATATTAATGTTTGAAAATTGCTTTAAAGATTAGGCACTGATATTCATTTACGACTTCTCACGTTCTTAGGGAATCTTGAAGGAGTGAAAATGAAGCCTTTTGGAGAGTGGTGTACATGAGGACAGTATAATTGAGATTGAGGCTGCATGCTTGTGTAAAGAGCTAGGTAAATATTAAATACTATTATTGTTATTCATTGACTTCTATAGTACTTTTGTGGCATGTACTAAACTGCTTGTAGGTTTAAAACTGAAGCGTGGCTATTCGCGGGGGTCTCTTCACCAGCCAGTGGAAATTCATCCAGTCCTAATGTAGAAACCTGTTCTGTTCATTCAGAACAACCGGAATTCATGCAGAATGGCAGAAATTGGAATTTTGCTGGATTATAAGAGTTTATATGAGATTGATAAAGACATAAATAGCCTGCTTTTTGCTTTCGTTACATATTTAAATTGCTGTCTGTTCATTATTCACCTCTTACTTTGGTTTTTCCTAACCCAGTAAAATAGTCTTACAAGCTTCATAAACTTGTCTTAACAAAAAAGAAAAGGCTAAGAATGAAAATATTTATTTACATATTGATATTTTAAAACCAATTATTGTCATTGCAGTGCTTTTTACCTATGCAAATCTTTTTAGCAACGTGTGAAGCCTTAGGGTATGTTCTTTAGAAGCTCGATTAAAGTCTCAGCTGGAATAAAATATTTAGCAAAAAGATATTTCCATACTTTTCAATTACTCCTTAATGAATCATCTTTGTTAACCTACTAGGAGACATCCTGTTTCACTCAAGGTCTGCTTGTAATTTTTCCCTTTTGGCTTAGTATGATATTTTTAAATTCATTTTTGGTTGTATAACCCAATCATAAAGAAAGACCAAAACCCAGTCATAAAGAAAGAATAAGAACCTTGCTGCCACTGATAGTATTTTGTTTGTAGGGGTACAGGAAAGGAAACAGACTGGTGGTGATGGAGGGACCGTGGCAAGCGGCGTGCTGGCAGGGGCAGCGGCTTCCGTCGCTTCCCTCGGCTGCTGCTCAGGGATGTGCCGGAACAGAGGGAGCCCTTGCTGGGAGCCCGGCCGTGGCAAAGGAGGGCAGAGCAGCACCTCCTCCACTTCAGAGCAGAGGTGATGCTATCCTTAAAGTGAACAATAAAAAAGATACAGAACATGAGGAGAGAGATCAATATTTGATTTCAAGTATTGCCAAAATGGTGCAGTAAAGTTTGAGGTATGTCTTACTGTGAAGTTAGAATCGCTAGGGGTGTAAGAAATGTATATAAGGGATAAAATTTATGTAATTTATATAATTATTTTTAAAGCAATGCATTTGCCCGGTCACAAAACTATTTTAACTGACGTAAGGTCTAATTAATGAAATGACATTGGTAGAAGAGGTACAAATCTGCAGAGTCTGCATTTTACTGCTGCTGATGTAATTATGCTGCAGCAGCGGAGGAACACACTTTAACCCTGACAACGCCGCCGTTGTCCAAACGGCGAGGCAGGTGAGTGCGCGGTGCGAGACATGCCTGATCCGAAAATGATGACAAAGTTTGACGTTACTGAGTCAGCCGGGTCAGTGAGGGAAAAGCTGACTGCAAATAAATGCAGAAGGTCTTCCTAATGCCAAATGACTAGGTGATGAAAGGGCAGATGACATTTAGTATAAATAAATGTAAAGCCAATGTAAAGTGGGAAACAAATCCAGTCTGACTTGCAGAAACACATTGATGGGATTTAAGCTGACTAGTTCAGCTGAAGGACCAGATCTCAGGGCTACTGTAGATAGTTTTACAGGAATGTCAACTCAGTGCTCAGAGGTGCTCACAAAACATGCAGAGGTTTAGGAGCAGGAAAATTAAGAAAGGAAAAGAACATAGAAAATGTGGTTATGCCATTGATGCATCTTGGATAATCCTATATTAAATAAGAAACTCCAGAAGTAAAAAAGGTGTGGAGGAGGTTAATGAGGACAACGGTTATGTAATTTTTATTTCTTTTTCTAGGAACCTCTGAATAGGTTCAGCCTTTTCAGCCTTGAAGGGTGATGACTGATGGGGAATACAAGAGTGGTCTATAAAATCATCAGTCTCATGGAGGTGATTGGTAGAAACAAGTTAGGAGTTGCCAAATAAAACTAGCGGTTTTGGGCAAACCCAAGAGTGTTTTCCGAGCATGCTCTACAGCTGCAGAGCCTCTTCCCAGGGGCTATCGTGGAGGCTGAAGGCTGACATGGGGTCAAGAGAGATCTGGGTAATGTGATGGAAGGAAAACCCAAGGGCTATTAGAGACAGGCCTTCACTCTGGCTCAGCATCCCTGTGCCCATCCAAGCGACCCGGGAATGTGGACAGGTTCGCCCAGTTCTGCCACCCTTCCCTGCGTCTCTGCAAAGGCCCTGGGCCCTGCAGGGCGAGCAGAGGGAGTGAGCATGACCTGCAGCGGCTGCTCTCACGCTCACGCTGCAGGGAGTATCAGTGCAAGTCTTTCAGATGAATAGTGGCTGGAGAGGTTTAGAGCAGCAGATGAGTCTTCTCAAGCCCTTCTTCACGCGTTACCTCCTCTGCCCAGCGTTTAGCCTAAAGGTACACCAGGTGTCCCAGGTGGAGATAAACGTGATGACGTGGCATAGCCAGGAATTTCACTGACATTCCTCAGTATTTCATAAAATGTCAGAGTCTCTTCTGGCTATAAAATTCAGAGCTCCTTTGAACTCAGCTTGGGGGAGGGATGGGATTTAAGGCAAGTGCTGCAAACTGCCCGGAGGAGAGCAGGTGGGATTGCATCCCCGTGAGTCACTGTGGCCAGTCCCGCTGCCGGCAGCGCCGGCGCTGGTGGCCCCTGCCCCTCCTCTGGGGCTGGCAGCATCCGCGCCTGCCAGCGGTGCCGATGACGGATGGAGCCCAACATAATGCATGTCGTGTGCTTTGTTCTTGCCAGGGCCTAAAACCTTCTAATTTCTGAGTAGGTGTTTAATTTATTTTCCTCTTAAATTTTTTTTAGCTTTAAGAGGCATGAATCATCCAGTTCCATTTACCAAAAGGGCTTTGCTCCTGGGTTTTGTTTCTGTGGATATTTGCAGCAGTTACCTACAGTGAGTGGGATGCTGTTACTGCTGTGTTAAGGGGCAAGATGCTGGTAAGGAAAGCTGAGAAAAGTGATTAATTTTGGGTTTGTAAACCACGGAAAGAAGTCTCACATAATGATGAGAACGATAGTGTATGTACCAGCAGAGTGAGAACAAGAGGTTTAAGAAAATGAGGTTTGAGATTGAACAATATGTTCTAAATGGGGGCAGCAGTAGTGGTGGTTGCCAGAACTTGGTTACAATTTCTTCCCTCATGGTTTCTTGACTGTGCAGAAATATTAAACTTAAGGATGTGGCAACCCCTCTTATCTTCCTGTTCTGAATGTCTTCTCTTTGTGCTTCACCAGGGAGGGCTTATGTCTCTGCAGACTTGGACAGCTGTGTGCGTGCCATGCCCCCAGCTCAGTGTTGTGAACCATAGGGAGAAAAAGGATAAGGAACAAATATTCTTGTTTCTGATATACTGCCAAAACCAGAGGTTGATAATTTAATCTGCTGTCGAACAGCTTGATAGTCTACAAAAAAAAAAAAAAACACCAACCCTCACTTTTTTCCACACATGAACAGTAGAGTTTACTGCCACAGATGGGATGCTGGGAAAGCTGTAGAAATAAAGAGGCTCACTGTAGTTATTAAATACAATGGTTGGCATTCAAACCTAGGTCAAATATCTCATTTCTCAGATTCAGTATTGTAATATCTCCAGTTATTTCTATGATTTATGCAGCCGTCATAAACAATTCTGTCCATGGAAACCTACAGAAGTTACACTAAGACACTCACGAACCTTTGAGTAAAGCCATAGATATTTCTTTAAGCTGGAGCTTTTTGATAGAGCACCAGATCCCTTTACATGCTTCTCCTGGAAATATTTTGTCATCTTACACCTAAAATACCACCCTAATATTGCCTCTGTGCATGTCTCCTAGTTAGAGCTGATCAGATTATTTGCTGTGAATAACGTGCTGTTGATGCTTATCTGCGAGCGGGTGCCGGGGTGGCGGCAGGCGGCGAGTGCCGGGCTGTGCTTTTGGTCGGTGCTATTTGTGCTTGATGACTGGTCACCTAAGCAACAGGTTTCATAGAGTTAATGTGGAAACAGCTCTTTTTACGCAAAATGGAACTGCGTGTGAACCGCGTCTTGAAGCAGCGGCGTTAGAAAGCGGAGTCCCTCCTGCAAAGAGGAGGTACCCTGCGTGGCTGCCTGGGGTTACAGCCCAGGGCTGCGCCTGGCACTGAGCTCCATCGCTGCATCCTCTGCTGAAATCAGAGTTTTGGGTGAGCAAACAAAGTTTTTCCAGACACAGGCCGTTTTCTGCCTTTAAAACGAGATATAAATTACGCTGCTGATTTTGTGTATTCAATACTGCCTGTCCGCCCTTACATGGATTTCTTTACAATTTCTGGTCACGCAAAGAGCTGTATCATTTACAGGCAGGATTCACAGGAATGTGACTCTGCTGCTAAGGAGCAGCTGGAGGACACACTTAAATAAAACAGGAATCTCCCTCACAAGCTGTTTCATGTTATCATGAAGGTTTATAGATGGAGATAAATCCTTCCTGACCTATGTGACCCAGCTGGCAAGCAAAGACAGGTTCTTACTGAGCCTGGACCCAGGTTCTTTGAATATTTCTGAAACTTCTGGAGCATCCCTCCTTCCTTGTGGACATGACTAAGTACAAAGGGAATTTACTCTCCTCCTCCCACAGCTCCAATCTACCAGGGTCTGACTTTCTCGCTTTCTTCGTAGACTGTGTCTGCAGGCTCCTTGCAAAAGGGAGACTTCTCTGCACACTGAAACTGCTCCTAAAGTCACCTGACAATAAATCACTCAAGCCTGACTAAGTCTGGAAAATCTTCGTAGCTGTGACGTAACATGACGCAAATCCCCGGCTGTGAATACAGGAGTGTTATTTCCCCTTGGGAGGGGTGTGGGTGTTGAAAGGGGTTATTCCATGTTGCAGCTTCCCACCTTCCAGGTGCTGTTAACAGGGAAATGGTATTTCCTATGGCTTGGTAGGCCGACCTGTGCAAAACCTGTGCCAAGCTTGCCGTGAGCCAGTCGCGATTATTAGGCAGCTCTTGGTTGTCCATGGGCCTGAGAACCACCCATCGCCTCAGGTTCCTGCAGTCCAAACCTCCTTTTGGCAGGTTGCTTCCCAGTCCCAGTGTGTCCTTCTCGTTCCTTACTGTTTGCTTTAACAGTACATTGTAGGAAACAAAGTCATTTACTCTACAATCAGTTCCGTGAAACCTGTGCAGGACATACAACAGAGATTCCCTGAGATCTCTTTATTTGCTTAGAACTACCTTGCCTGCTAATGTGAAAGATGATTTTTTTTTTTTTTAGAGGTAGTTTTGTGATTTTAATTCCCTTTTCAGGGCCCCCAAACTGTATGTGCCTGACCTCATATTTCTATTATTGAACATTTATGGGATGCACAAAGACACTTTACAAGAGACTGAATTAGGCAAGATGTTAACATAGATACGCTTAGCGTTCTTCAAGTTGTGCATTAAACTATTGAAGCAGTCCTGCACGGGTTTAGCTTTTACAGAGAGTTATGTTACTGAAATAAAATAATAATGAAGAAATCATTGCACTCCAGATGAAGAATGAGGAATGAGACGTCCTGGTAGAGGAGTTGGGAGTTAAAGATAAGCAAAACAGACTTTGAAATTAAGCTATCCAACCGAATTAAGGCAACAAGGGGGCTGAAAAAATGCTCCCACTTCAACAGCATACACATTTTTTTAGACTGATTTGAAAAAATTGAGTTCAATAGGCTGTTACAGACTCAGTAATTCAACACAGGCTGTTGCTATCGTTTGCTAAAAAACCTGCACAGAATTTGGTAGGGTGAAAAAGGAGGGAAGGGTGTGGAATAAATCACTCCATATATTTTGCATATGTGTAAGCAAAAAAAGCTAGATGGAGAGTAGCATGGCTGAGAGAGCACTCTTAAAGAATCAGTTAAGTAGCATATGCTTATAAAACTAATCCTCCTTGTGTCATAAGCCAGGGAGCAGTTCCAGCCTTCCCCGTTGCAGGCGGGTATGCAAACTAGAGAGACCAAAATTGTGTTTGCTCAGTGGTGGAGGCACAGCATGCTTTTAGCACGCTGCAGTTTTTCAAGCCTTCCTTCCTATAACATTTAAGTTCCCAGAAAAGCCAATAAATATCCTCATGCTTGATCTTTACCAAATTACAGTCAAGGATGGATTTCAAGTGTTTTGCTGCTTGCAAACACTTTCACACAACTCTTACTTTAGTATTGCAGGGTTCTTAATGAAGCATAATAACTAAGTTCAAGCTTTTTTAAGAAGGCTTTTGTGGTCCTGCTGCCAACCATAATTGACAGCCATTTGAAATTCATGAGCTCAGTCAATGCTGTGATTACATTTTTGAAGAAACTGTCCAAACAGGCTGTGGCAGAGTGCAGTTTCCTCATACATTGCATTACTGCTGTTCCCCATCTTTGTACAATAACCACCGAGTGCAGAGGCTTTGCTTCGGGTATGGCTCAGCGACAGACTATACAAGGAGCTGTTTTGACAGCTTTGCAGCTGCCATTGGGCCCGTTCTGTGGTTAGGCTGCTGATGGGCTGTCTAGACAAGCACGCCTTCTAGGAAGCCATGTTCTTCTGGTTCATATTTGATTGAGACAGGCTTTTTCATCTGTAATGTAAACATGCCCCTGAAAAAAAAAAAAAAAAAGCTGCTGTGGCATTTCTTGTATAAAAGCCCCTTTTTCTGAAGGGGTGATTTGATTCATGTATTTCCATTCCCCGCTATGGATGTATTTTCAGCTTTCTCATTTGGGCATTAGGTTTCCTGAAAAAAAGGGTGAGGTGAAAATGCTGAGCCCCTCAGAAAGTCCTCATATTTAGCAAAGAGCCACAGCTGTGCAAATAGGAGGCATTGCATGGAACAAGTGAACTGAAATCCACCTGGTTTCATCGCTTCCACTTAATACATCCAGCCTCAGGCTCTCCCCGAAAGGCAGGAGCGAGGCTCGCTGCCTGGACCGGAGCCAGCGACCGGAGCCGGCGTGGCCCTTGGCACGGCGGAGGTAAGGCCAGCTCTTGCCATTGCAAGCGACGGCTGCCAGAGCTTTTGCAAGACTGAAGGTCGGGCTGGGTCCGAAAGGACTATTGCGGTGGGTAATTCCCCTGACCAGTGTGAGAACACACATTATTTTCCTTGTAACTGAAGAAATACATCCCAATGGTGAGGAGAGAGGGCCCTGAATCAAGAGACAAGGCTTTGCCTGGGGGCAAAGCCGCCGCTGGCTCCTTGTTGACTGCTGCTGGTTTGTTCGTCTGCTCTGCACTTACGCTCTCCTCACCCACCTCTGCTGTGGGCACAGGGTGCCTTTCCAGGCGTCTGCGAAGGCGTACGCATTGCTGAGGGTTTGCTATATATGTTGGTATCAACTGCACGTAGAGAGGGCACAAAAGAAGTCGCTTGAAAAGCGCAGCTTGGGAAGTCTCAGGGACTTCACAGGCAATTGGAGGTGACTTGTTGGATCTTTGCGTTTCCCCTTAGCTTGCTCTCGTGTACCGATGAGGGTTTGTATAGTCCCTGAAAAAAATGGACATGAAAGTTCAGTCTTCCCCTTCCACCTCCTGCCAAGCTCCTGTGAATGACCCGTGTTACTGAACCTGCAGACACATGCCAAGTGTGCACAGATGGCAGCACAGGCGGCTCTGCTCCTCTCTGCAAACCCTATACACAGATATAGCATGCTCCCAGGCTGGCAGCCAGTTCAGGGGGGATGTTTCTGCTCACTGAAAGGAGACCAGGCCCCTGGATAAACTCAACAGCTTCTCTCCATAGAGGGTTTGAAATAGGGTAAGTAGGATGCATCATCCAGAGCTAAAGAAACGAGATATTTTCATTTCTAAATGGGCTCTCTTCCAAGCACACTTCAGTTTGGGGAAAATCTGTTCTCTGTGGGTTTCCTAAAGATTTTCTCTGCTCTTTTGTTGACCATCTTACTTTTGGTTATGAAATTAGTATGGTGTTGAATTTCATACATTATTGAATTGTTTTGATCATGTCTTAGCCCTAAGCGAACATATGGTAATAACGTAAGATCAGAGCCAAAAAAACCCACAAAAATTCTCTATGTGTCAAGAGGGGGACAACACTCACCTTGCTGTGTATTAAGGTGATAAAGAGATCTCCAGACTTTCCCATCCCTGCCCAGCACCAGTGAGCCGCTGTCTCTAGATTGGATCAGCAGTACAATACATCATGGACTTCAGCGAGTTTCCCTTTGTTCATCCAATCTAGAATACAAAAAGAGAGATAGCTATAAATCAGAACATAAATACTTTTGTTGAACAAGAAAAAGAAATTAAGGTTATGAAATATCAGAACTTAAAATTAAAAATTGTGCTGTAATACTGAAGGACAGGAAGGTATTTTGTTAGCTTCCTAACATAGAACTCAGAAATTGGTACGAGGATTGAAATGCAGCACAACAGCAAAACCGCTGCAGGTGTTTTTCATAAAAACAGCATTTAGTTGTTGAGTTATTATATCTTATTTGAAAGGTCTTTTAAAATATTTATTATCTAGTCCTACCAGTAAAACTGAATGTTGTCATTGAGCATGTCTAAATATTTGTTCCATTAGACAACCTGTGTTTGTGTCAACAAAAACCAGAATTAAATATCATTCATTTTTTGCTTGTTTGATAGCAGGCTTGCTCCCTCGCGCTGGGGTGCTTGGTAGATTTTGGATGACTGGCAAGCGGAATGGGTCTTACAGAGCTCAGTGGAAAACCCTGGGTTTTGATCAGTCATTTTAAAATTTTTCTTTTTTCTAGAGGAAGCATGAACCTCCTTGTTGCGAATTTAGGACCACTGAAAATAGTTTTTCTATCTTCAGTTACCTTTCATGGTCCCCTGCGGGGTAGCTCCTGAGTTAAAAAAGGTCCACAGGTGACAGCTACAAAGCCGTAGGTGTTCTGGGCGATTCCAAAGAATGCAGTAGAAAACTATATGCCTTTGATAAAATAGTGAACTCCCTTAAATTTATATGACTTTTAAATAAACTTGTGTGGAAACCTATTAGTTAAGCGTATCATATTTTATGACTCTCTTGCAAGAGCTGCTCCAACTGGCAGCCATCTGGAGGAGAAGGCAGCTGCAGCTGCAGCCGTGGTGGTGTTTGCAGGAGCGGAGAGGAGGCCGGCGTTACACTGACTGCTGCAGCATGGCTACAACAAAAGCCAAGGTTTCAGGTGTTTATACACCGTACAACACTGGCTTCTGCTCATCCTTGACCCTTTGAGCGGAGCGCTCCCAACCTCAGTGTTGGTCACCACCTGTGTCCAACCTCCCAGCTCAGCCTGGGTCAGTGTATCTATTCCTGACCATTTACAAGAAAGGATTTAACCCGCAAAATAATAATAACAGAAAATCAAACCAAGGAAATAAGCAAGGAAATACAGCGTGCCATGTTCTCTCAACAGCAGCAACGCTCTGTGTAGAGAAATTAACTCCCAAAGTGTACTTGCCCTTTGTGTCTGATTTTCATCCCATGCATTTCCATCAGTTTTAATAAGTAGATTTATATTGGACACCAAATGTTGAAATTACCTAAACTTGAAACGCCTACCTATGAAATGAGTTGGAATAGATTCTCTGTGGAAGTTACTGCAGTGCCAATAAGGATTAATTAAAACTCAAATGTTCTTCATTGTGTGTTAATTGAGGAATTGTTATTCAGTCAACCTTCTTGATTTTTCTCTGTGTTAAATAATTATAGAAGTATTTCACCTAGTCTCACTGTTTATTTAACCAATTAATTAAGGGAGGGGATATTCTGCATTTATTAGTATTTTAATGGGAGAATTTTATTCCCAGTTGCCTAAACATCTACATATGTTCAGGTTTTGTGTTTAGCTTTTTTATCTTTTAAATGACCGATGTTCCTGATTGTGCACACTACAGACTAAGAAAAAACATTTCAAGTACTCTGTACAATTGAACCTCATTAGAGATTGAAAACCAGGGGCCAGGTTTTAATCTCAGTTGCGCTCACGTAAGTCTAATGTAATTCCCCCACTATAATAATGGTTTTACTTTGAGTTGAAACTGGTATTGAGATGAGAATCTGGCCTCTGTGATTTAAATGATTAGAGTGCACGTTGTGTAATGACATTTAGCGGTGGCCAGTTCAAAATGATATCTTTAATGGTTACTGATTTATAAAAGTTCACTTTACAACACATTCACAGTTTAGCAGCTGCCACAAAATTCTAATCTCCATAAACAGAGTCCTCTTGTAGGCAAAACATAAGAAAATCTTCACTTCATAAGGACAAAATTCCCATGTATTTCTGTGTGCATAGCTTTTCTTCTACATGGCCATACTCTAGACGACATTATCATGTCATTAAAAAAAGTCCAAACTTGTGGACTGCACAGGCATACGGGCGCACGGTTGTACGTGCTCTTCCTGCAAATTGTTTCAAGGCCACACTGAAAAAAGAAAAATCCAAGTAAGGATCTAGAGGTCAGAATTGGCTCTTGCAGGCCCTCCAGTCTTCACCCTTCTGACCCCTTCAGACATCAATACCGAGCTGCTTTTTACTGGCGCTGATGCCAAATGGCTCTCAAAGCCCATGTGTGCAATGCTGTTGAAGTGACCTGACATGAGGCCGGAATATGAATGAGATGAGCTTGCTGAGCTCCCACACCTCGTGCAGGACCCCCGGGAAGCCTCCCTTCGGCCACCGAAGCATCACACCCGCCTTCGGGGGGAAGGGCAAGAACTTGCGTCTCCATCTCCGTGCCCACTAGGTCTGGGCGGAGGTAAAGCCCAGAAAGCTGCCAACCTGCGTGTTTTATTCAGTTGGTTTAAGAGAGAAAGTCTGTTTTAGTAAGGAAATAGGAAAGCTGATTTCCATACATAATAAACTTTTTTTGGAGATGCTGTGCGGACGTTCGGAGGAAGCAGCAAGGCAGCCCCAAGGAGGTGTTTGTGCAGGACTTCCCCAAGGCACTGAAGGGATGCTGGAGCACAGGCACTGCCCTAACGAGCACTCCTATGGGATTTTCATGCTTGTAGGTGTTCATTTTTACACCTGCAAGTAGGAAAGGAAAAAAGAAAAAGGAGTAAAATGGCACCCTTCTAGAGATTTATTTCCTCTGACCACGTAACTGGAAAACAATAGATATTTGCAACTCTGCAATGAAATCGAAGTACTTCACTATTTTTCTCGTGTCTCCTTTTCTTCACTGCAATCTGTCATGAATCAGAAGGCAACAAACACCAACACAGTTTTCATGCTGACAGTCTATATTCTTTGTGCTCCATTTTTTATTTCCACCCTTCATACTCTTCAGTAGCCCTACAAATATATTTTTTTCCTCCTGACTTCACCAAACTTTTTTATTTCATTGGGAAGATTGCCGTAGAGATTACTGCAAATAAAGTAAGACCTTATCTCGCACAGAATAATATGAAAAACATATAACCACGTCCAATATCTTTTCGTTTCTCCATCCCAATGCTGAGTGATTTATAGCTGCAATTCTTATTTCCCTGACAAGTAAAGTGGCTTTAGATTAAAAATTTGGCAAAACAAATATTTTTTTTCTGTAAATGTAAAGGTCCTCTAGACGTAAATTATTTTTAAAGTCCATATTCTAATCATAGTCCCTGACTTTTAGCAATGGAATTAGTATCTGGTTACATTAAAAAATATGAGCAAGGCACCCTCAGTCAGTGAAGTACTTAGGTATGTGCTTAAATCCCATTGGGTTTAATGGGATGTGACTATTTGGTTGAAGTCAGGTCACTGTGCTAAATATAGAAAGTTAGATTAGCAGACGCTATCTTAGCAATATACTCGGGTGAGTTGACGTTACTAAAATGGGAATTTCACACTTCACCTTATCTGAGTCGTCAGTGCATTCTTTTAAAGCTGTCAGCTTAATCTTTGTAGTTAGTTTGTCTTTATTACTCTTGATTGATGATTTCCTTGGTGCCTGCCCATTTATTTATTTTTAAATCGTGTTAAGCATTTTCCAAATAAACCCAATGACGATGCAATAAAACACCCAGCAAAGGAAAAGGGGCACATGTCACGCATGAAAAGCAAAAGGCCATGCCGGTGTCATCATGAATTTCAGCCCTACGGCGTCCGTATGCCCGCAGTCAATGGCAGGGATAACGCTTTAATCCTTGTGGAGATACTGAGGCGGTTCCAGACATTAATTAATCTAATGAATGTTGAGGGAAGCTAAAGGCAATCTGCCTGATCAGAGAGGATGTCTCAGCCGTCACCACACGCCCTGCCACGCTGTGCACACGTGTGTGCGGTCCTGTCCGTGGCACCTGCCCGCAGGGCTCCCCGCTGTGCCCGCTTTAGCTTTCGCTTTAGCTAAAATGACGTCTCAAATGAAACAATGCAATTAGTTCAAACTTTACCTGCACGACTAATATTGTCCGTTCTGATGGAAGCTGATGCCGCCCTGCAGCTGGAGCAGAAATTTCCTCGCTGTGGTAGTAACTCGCACCGTAGCATCGCTTGGTTCTTGCTGAATCTCCCTTCTCCCCTGCTTTCTCTGCAGCGTTGCCTGTTCCCTTCCGCCCTGTTTTCACACAAATATGCAGTGTTCGTTCTTAAAAGAGACTGCCCCCCCGCCCATGGCATTGCCACTGCTGTCCCCAATGCACAACTTCCAATGATCCCCAGATCTTTCAGAAATGCTAACAAAGTCATACTCTGCTGCAAGTAAAAAAGGCACTCCATCAACGCACAATGTTTTAGTCTTTGACCTTCCTTTTTGTGTAGGATTGTACTTCTGGCAAGGGAAACCCGCCCAAAGTTCTTGGAAAGGAGTCCCAAAAGACCCAGGTGACAGAAGATTAAGAAAGTGAAGACCAGACAATAAATCATGACAAAATTTTGGAGGAGTTTGCTCTGCTGTTCATGACACCATGGGGAGTCATAAAGGCCTGTGCTAGTACTAGTTGTCACTGATACTAGCAAATAACCAGAACTGAAAATTAGGGTGAATCGCAATTTGTGCTTATAAAACAAAAAAGAAAATTCCTATTAGATCCATCTACCACTGCCCATCCTTCCAGATCTTCTTGAAGAAGTCCACTGTTAACCAATCTCACTCTCTGGGGTAACTGCTTTCCCTAAGAGAGCCCTCTTCTATGGAAGCACTGTCAAAACAAGGACAATTTTTGGGTCCATCAACCTTGACAATGTCCTCTGACATTATTAGCTGAATTCATCAGGTATTAATGACTGCAAGATATATAGGATATACTCTGGTTAGCACTTGGAAAGACTTTCAATTCACTCCTAGCTCTATTTATTCATTTAGACTAAATGGAGTTATTAAAGGTCATGACTTCATTTCCAAAGTATGAGGTGAAAATACTTTTCAATTTAACAAATAGAGGACACTGCTTGCAATAAAATTAAATACCATCTTCAACAGTTTCTTTGATTTTAAAAGACATTCCCTAAAAGTTTTACTTTCATTAACTAAATCCAGGTGGGGACTGGAGAAATGAATGATGGTGGAAAGAGCTCAAAGGAGAGTGGTTGACTCCAATAATGAATTTTGGGACTTTGGGTTTTCAGAGAACAGCAACAAGATTTCTTGTCCTCCTCAGCACCGAATGACATGTAAAACCTGAAATATAATAACTACCATGTGCAGAGAAGTTTTACAATAAAGCTCACACTTTCATTTTTATGATCTCAGATTTACGTGTAAAACACTAGTGAGTCAGTCACGACTGAAGAAAAAATTTTCTCTGCTCTTATGTTCCTTAAGGAGTGTCTCTGGTAGATGCCTTTTATCTGTATATGTTATTGCCCAAGTGCTTTTGACATGGACACTGCAATACAAATTATGGGTACTGTTATATTAAAACTTTATCCAATTTTTTTTCCCCAGCAGGAAAACTGAAAAGCCATCTGCACCACTGGCTTCTGCCAGAAGATCAGGGTTCACCTTATGTGTCCTAGAACTGTTTGAGCTCTCAGCAACCTGTGCTGTGATTGTGATATAAAGCCCTAAATCTGGGTAACGCAGTGAGGTTGGCCCTGTTGAAGATGCCCACCAACCTTCAGCAGGACCAGTGCTTTCTGGCGGGGTTTGGTTGGGGGGCAGGCAGTAGGCAGGTGTTGGCAGGCCTCCTCCAGGAGCTTCTTCAAGAAATATGGAGGAAGAGCAGAGGGGTTTATCTGTTGACCATCGAAGGAGAGAGGATGGCAGACCCGACCCAGGCGAGGACAAGTTCACAGCTAGAAACAGAGACGTCTCTGCCTCAGAAGAGATGGGAGGGACCAGAGACAGGTCCTGGGACGACTGAACTTATGGCATCTTGGGGTTTTTCAGGATCCTTGTAGGATGATAAATGATGTGTCTTCAGGGGTAATCAGATATGTCAGGTAGGATTGATATTAGTCCTACTTTATGTGCTGAAAAGTGTATGACTGAACATAGGAAATGTTTCAGTATCACGGCTGGTTGACAGGTCACTCCTTGCACGGCGCCTTGGTGTGCTGGGTGAGCAGCCCACACTGGGAAGAAACAGCTTTCCAAAATCCCCACGTGCTTGCATTACCCACAGTTTCCTGACTGGATAACTTAGATAAGTGTCTCTACTGATTTCAAATAGCATAGACTGCAAGATTCCCCCCTTTGCTGTCTATGAAGTTTGAAAATACTCAGCGAATAATTTTGCTCAGGTTGTTCAAGGAAACTCCAGGCCCCCACGAAGGGAATGTGGAAAAACTCTGATTTAAGTTAAATTTCTCCACTGCTCAGGCAGTGGTATAGTGCAGTGCAAGTTAGATTACAAGATCCACAATCCATAGGTAGACGACTTCTCTGACCACAGAAATTTGCCTGCTTCATTTGGTAGCTGCAAAACAAATGTTCCTGCTTCTGTGAAGAATTGCTTTGAGAATGACCAGGCATCTGAGCAAGGCCAGATGTGTGTGCTGTATCAGATTGGAATAAAAAGGTGCTTTTAACAGAAAACAGGTATGCACAAGAGTGTAATGCCAAAATAGTATAAAGGCCCCTTTGTAAGCTTTTTTCTAACAGTCTGGAGCTTTGTGCACCTTCATTGGAGCTGTGTATTTAGTTCTCCAAATGCTGTAATAAGGAAATCAAGCTGTAATCAATCAGATCTTCTTTCTGCAGTTCGCTCTTGTTATTCCCCATGAGGAGGCTTTACAGTTGTAGGAGCCCTGAATTAATTTGTGAAGATGGCTGTGGTCTTAGAACGTGTCCAGGCATCATGAACGTGACGATAGCAAATGAAATGTATTTCCTCTGATGTCCAGCCTAAAGATGTTATAAATGCTGTAAGAAGATGTAAATAAGAGTTGATTAAAAGTATTGGTCAGAGCTTGTTCTGTGGCTTAAGGCAGGACCAGCACAACTACAGAAATTTGAACTATGTCAAAATATTTGCTTTACGTCATTTGTTTGTAACGTATATGGCTTGGCCAAATGACCTTGCTTATTTTCCTTTGGTGCATTTCTCCAACTTCCATAGCTGGGCTGGAGACAGAGATTACAAACCTCTTTCTTACTGCTACGGCTTGCAGACAGAAATGGTCTAGTGAGCCCCGGCTCACCCTTGCAATTTAGAATGGAAATAGTAGCTTCCAGCTGATTACTGGAGAACAGCGAGATAACGAGAAGCAAAACAGAAGGGAAGAAGTCGGGTCTGTGCGTTGGTACCTCCATACGGCAGTGCTGCGGCAGGATGCCACCAAAGTTATCGTTCACTGTGCTTTAGAATTGATAATACCTGAATTTTATAATGTTTTCTTTTTGTCTTAGGAGGTAGCGAAGTGACTTGTAAATGTAGGGATCATGTTTCTGATGGGAGCAGCTGGGGCACAGTGAAGTGCCATGCCTGAAGTTGCTCTGCAAACCCATCACAGAGCCTGGAATAAAATCCATAGCATTTGAGGTGTTGCAATAAGCATTTCTTTGCAGAGATCCACCAGGGACCTTTGCAAGTCTGATACAGGTGGCTGAATGTGCTTGTGCTGTAGCACTGCGGTCATGGGAGAGCCACTCAGAGCTGTTGGGAAACCACCCTGTGAGCAGAAGGTGCGTTAGAGTCCCTATGCCTGGAATGTCCGTTTAGGCTGACCAAAAGTTACAGAAATTATTTTTGATCAAATATGGGCCTAATGCAGATTCACTTTTCACTTGCAATAAGAGAATGCCGGAGGAACAGAACAACAGGATCATCTGGATAACCAACATTACCTTATGCAGCTTGGTGCTCACCATCTTCCACAACTTCTCCCTGAAAGGACTGCTGGAGGTTGTGCCTGCCGCGGGATGCCCAGGGGTGTGCTCTCTCCCTTGGGATGTGATGTGCTCTCTCCCTTGGGGATGCGATGAGATCTGTCCCTTGGGATGTGATGAGATCTCTCCCTTGGGGATGCGATGAGATCTCTCCCTTAGGATGTGATGAGATCTCTCCCTTGGGGATGTAGCCTTTGGGCCTTTTTAAAAAGAGGAATATAAATGAACACCATTTTCAAACTGCAGAATTTAGTTTTTCAGGTTGTTCCAAAAACTTCTGAAGATAAAACTACTGGATTTTTTTCCTAATGTAGTCTGGCAAGTGGGATGTTATAAATGCCTTGTATTTCCTATGGTACAGGTATCTAAATCAATTTTATTTTCCTTGGTCAAAATTGGTAAAATATTGACAAAAGCCTTCAAAAGGCGTCCTGCTAATGACGTCTTACCAGCTCTTGACAAAAACAAGCTCCCTCTATTAGGAAAGGATGATTTAAAATCCAGTAATACCCAGTAACGTTTACCAGGAAATAAAAGTGTTGGCTCCCTACCATAAGTGAAAAGAGAGAAGTCATGAATATGTGCAATGGTTTTTTAAGTAATTTTTAATGAAGAATTTAAAACCATGTCCTCATTATTTTTGCATTTCAAACTATATGGGAAGTGGCAGAGCAGGCAGTAAAGCATAATGCAGAATGAATTGAAAAGAAAATCTGGGGTAATGGATTGTTACCTCAGAAAAAGGGTAGGGGCATCTTCTATTACACAAAAAAGAGTTTAGTCTAAACTTGTCATTTTGAGATTTTTTTTGCTTTGTGTGAGACTTTAAGGAGTGATTATTGCAAATGCAGTCAAGGCGCTAATCCATCCAACACTCAGAGGTCAAAATGCTTCATCAGATTAAGGGATTATAAGATTTCTAGAAGATTGGTTAAGGTCATTTCAAAGTCTTAGTGGTTAGATTTTATTTTAGTGGATGGTAAGACAAAACAAATAGGTGATGGTACTTCTGCAGCAGCCCAGCGTTTTGACCCACGGACTGTAGTATTGAACAAAATGCTTTAAGGTATTTACTCTGTCCTGCAAAGCAAGTAGTTCTTCAGGGCTTGGAAGGCAGAGAGCCATTTTATACCTATTGCAAATCTGGAAATTTATGTTGGAGATTACAGCGGAGGGCAGCACATGCAGCCTTGCTCTGGGAGAAGCAGCCAAGTAGAGTAAGGGCTAACTGAAACAAATCGCTGCTGGATCCAGCTCTTGGACTGAAACAAGCTGCGCTAGGTCTCAGCTCTGCACAGCGTTTTCCATAACAGAAGACTCTGTGTGCAAGGCAGCATCAGATAAACCCAAGTGCAGAGTGGCGTGAGAGGTAGAAAATCCTCAGGTCTCGGAATAGCTGACTTCTCTTTATTTAGGGATGACATTTTAATTCCCACTTTCAGATACAGCCAGGAATACACATAGTCACTAATTAAAGTAAATAGATGCATGAAAGATGTGTTGAAAAATATCTGTCTGTTTGCCAAGGGGATGTGTGAGATTATGGCGAGTGTGCGAATGTACTTTGCTGGGAATTTCCCAGTCAGCTGTGATTTTTAGTGTGCTTTCCCATTAACTGACTGGTTTGTGCAGGTTGGTAAAGGAAATATCCAAACTGTATAAGAAAATACCAGTACCAGCACTGAGGGCTGTGCTCTGTGTGTCCCTACTGAACAGAGCATTTGTAGGCACGAGGGGGGGTTGGTTTCATTTAAAAAATACACTTGAGAAATATTTAGGTGCCTTTAGGAATTATAATAGGAATAACCGTATGCGGTGTGAACGGTGCCGCTGTCAGTCGGAGGTGACATCGCCTGTGTTACGCAGCCTGCATCCCCCAGCGACACGGCACTGTTTACTGATAAGGCGCAGGTCATTAGTATGAAGAGTTGAGCTCATCACTGGAAGGAGTCCAGAGGCAGCCGGCTCAGAAATCACCGGGAGCGTGACACCTCCGCGCCGAGGGCACCGCGACGGCCGAGGACCGGAGCGGTCTCAGCGGGGAGCGGGGAGGCTTAGTTGCATCTTCACCTTCGCAAATCTCTCGCAGCATCTCTTCAGGAACTTTGCAAATTGGTTGGCTTTGCCTGAACAAGTGAAAAAACTCCTCCGAGCAGGAGAGCAAACCTCCAGGAGCAGGAGAGAGCCAGCTGCCGCAGATAGCTGAACCTGATTAAATCATCTCTGCAGAGTTCACCCCGCAGTCACGAGGACAGTGACTTATTACTGGTACTTGGAGTTGCTGAGCCGGGCTCTATCCCACCAAACACGCTAAAAACCCAGTGCAAAATCCTGATTAACATCTCAGGGTCTTGCTGAGGGACTCGTAGCAAACCCCCAGGGGAGCGTGGAGGGTAACAGGCTCAGAGGCCCCGGAGGAGACCACACGTTCACCCAGCAATCAGAGGTCCTTCAGTTCCCATGTGCAACCTGGTTTAACGATCAATTTATTCTTTAATGATTTCCATTAATCTGATGCGCATACGAAAGCAGAGACAGCCATCAAACTGTAAATATTTTTGCACGATACCTGTCGTAGAGAATCACCCGGTTTCTGTGCAGCAAAGCCACTCGCACACTCGGGGAGAAAAGCGATACACAAGCAGGAGAAACCAGGCAAAGTTTTAGCTTGAATACATAGGAAAGTCAGCATTAGCCTGCCTTAAACTGTGTCAGAGTGGGAGTCTGAATTTATAACATCCTTGAAAGTACTACTTAGCATTTAAATTTAGGATTTTCTCTGTGGGCGATGTTAAAGACGACAAGTGTCTGCAAAACTGGTGGCATCGCACTGAATATGACCTTTTGGCAAGCCCTGCATTAACAGCCTGCTGTCAAGCTCTCCTTGCTTCTTCCTTAAAACCTCATGAAAACAAAGCAGCTCTCCGCGTTCCGGAGGTGTGAGGCATTGCACACGGTGCAGGGGAGACCTGCTTCAGAGCGTCGGGTTTGGGCAGGCAAGTTTAACGTTAAAAAGTGGCTGCTGAGAAACAACTGGAAAGTATAAAACGTCGTTGCCGAGTGCTGTGGATTTTGTATGCTCTGTTTCATCGGCTTTATTGTGAAATACATAAATGACACAGGGCAAATCCATTACCTGCTCTGAGCTGCATCAGCCCGCGCGTGCAGATTTCCTGTGATTTTCCATAATTTTGACCGGCGCCAGGTGACTGCACCAGAAAACCCTTGCTGTAGGATGTGCTTTCATTCCGAGGCAGCGTAAATAACTTCCAAAGCAATACCTTGTTGGGTTACTCACCTAATTTTGCCAGAGAAGCAGTATTTTAGATATCTCAGACTTTGATTTCATTTGGTTCTGATTCTAAGTAGCTAATTATGCTGTTTAACTGTGACCTAAGCATCTGAGAAGAAAAATAGCAAAAGGTTTAATTAACTTACTGCAGTACGTACCTACTTTTCTTCTAAACTGGTGGGTAATTGACCATGCATTGCTGAATATGATTCATTTAGTAGTTAATTATTCACTCACTGGATAAGCAAATGCTTGTAAGCAATTATGTCACGATTCCTTGGGGAAAGAATACATACATGAACACATTCACCTGATTTTTACCACATGCCTTAGTGTGTTTGAAACGTGCACCCGAACACCCAGCCGAGGTGCCCGTGGCACCCAGCGCTGCTGGTGGGACTGGAGAGCCGTGGCTTACGGACGCGGGTGAGGCGCTGCAGCACTGAGCGATGCCTCACCAGAAACCACGATCGTGGTGTGCTGCAGGTGGAGCAGAGAGATGGTGCTGGCAGAGGCGGTGCAGACTCCTTCCCTTCACCCATTCTGCCTGTCTGCGACACAGAATAAATGTCATTTAGGAAATCACAAACACCTGTGATGCCATTAATGATTCCCCTGTGACCTGAACTAGCTTGGGGAAGCTTCAGTGTCTGTTTTTCATCTGCCACCTGAAAATTTGCCCTCTTAAAATCTTTTCAAGTGATGGCCAGTGACTTTTGAGGACTTCAGCCTGGAAGGATGTGACTCACCGCTCTGGTGAGACCGGTGTGCTCTTACAGCAGCACCACGTACTTTTTAAACTTCACTTCTGCCCTCTTCGTGACCTTGTGTCTTTAATAGCTTTGCTGTCATTGATTTTTCAGTCTTGTTATTGGTTTATTCTTGTACCGCACAAGTGCTCAATGAAAACAGACAGCCCAAGAGGAAAATACAGCGTGCGCTGGTCAGTCCCGTGTTTGCCAGGATTAGCAAAGGGTCCATCGCAGTCCTTCAAAAACAAGCAGAAGGAAGAGCAAGACAGGAAGAAAATCGGTGCTGAAGTGAGTTATTATGCTTTGTCATATAGCATAAGGCAAAAGCAGGGGAAAGGTGACTGTAGGGTGTGATGTTGCTTTGTGTCTCTGCTCTCTTACCGGTTTTCCTCTGTGACTTTCTCCTGACAAGCTCTGCTGGGGCTTGGGAGGGGAGACCTCAAGGTAAAAAAAAAAAAATAAAAAAAAAAGCACTGTTCAAGCCTGAGAAATGTTATGCTTTGCTAAAATGAAATCAGAGATTATTGAAAGAACTTGATGCTTCTGGAGAGGTGCTTGTCTAGCAGCAGAGACAGGCACGAAAGCCTGGATCGGTACAGGCCTGGGGGATTGCTTTGTTCTCGCTCTGCCGGCGGGGGTAACCCACCACCTGGTGCTGCGCCTGCATGCTGCCCGGGCGATCGCACCCGGGAAGGGCTGCCAAGGTGCCCAGGCAGACAGTTACAGCATCTGCATAAAGCTACTGCAAAAAGTTTCTGCTTTATACACTTCTCCAAGCAGAACTGTGTTAATACAAGCACTTACTGAGAGCAAGGATAGGGTGTCACCTACAGCAGTGAAGAAACTTTATAGCGTGTATTCAAACAAATGCTCATGACTCTTCATGCACAGTAGTTTTCATCCAGAGCCAAGATCAACAACAGAGAATTGCACTGGTTTTCTGTGTCATAAATTGCTGCTGTATAATATGTATTGACTTTGCAAGTCGATAGAGCTGAATAATTGATTTGAACAGAAGTCCCTGTTTGCATGCTTTTTTTTTTAATATGAAAAATGAGAAGTTGCTGACTTTCGGAATAATGGGCTCAACAAATCTTTGCTGGGCAAGTGGGCTACATGGCTATTTGTTTCACTTCTGATGTGTGAGTTCACAGGAGCCAAACTGACTTTTAAATCCATCAGGAGTTGCATACAAACCTGCCAAGAGAAAAGGTTTACTCGTGTTCCTCCTTGCCTTTTAACCTTCTTTTTCACTTCAGTTTGATTGTATTGAGCTTCCTGTTTCCTTTTTCATTTCAATATCCTGCAAAAGGTGTCATGCATATGCAGTTATTCTGCTGAATAATACGTATTTGTAGATGTATAAACTTTGTATTTTAAAATACAAAGTAAAAGGATGCGTATTTTGCCATGCTCTTCACCGAACCGACGTTTCCTCCAAACTAGCTGCATGGCTTGTGAACTTCCCGTTTTCCAGTTGCCTCTGGAAAACTGATCCCTGGAGGACGCTCAGTCAAGCGTCCTGGGAAAGGAGCCGGACGCAGAAACCTCGTCCGCTGGGCAGAGCCTGGGTGTCCTTCGCTTCTTGGGGAAAGTCTGGAGCTGAGGCCAGCGCGTCTGAGCGCCGTACCCGCCAGCACCTCGCCGCGTCCTGGGGACCGGAGCGGCAAAGCAAAAAAGGTGTGTGTGTAGGTGAATTCGGTATTCGATTTATTGCTGTCGTGTCAGGGCCTTTCATTACGGAAATGTATACACCAAAGACTTCGGAGATGAACGTGGTTTCTCTTGTACACGCACCCTCTGTGCGTGAGTGTATATGTGTGTGTGTATATATATACACAGACATATACACGGGGAGGGGACTGAGCTAATGCCGTGGTTCCAGGCGTGAAAGAAATTTGGGGTCCTCTGAAAAATACCGAGCTCTTCTATTTCCCATGTGAGTTGCTGTCAAAAGTAAAGTTGAGAATGGCGAAGACCCCTTGAGCCTTAAAACAGAAGAAAAAATGAGGAAGTGGTTGCCTTATGGAAGGTGAATAAGGCAAGACGTTTTGGAAAGGGAGATGAGCTGTATGTGGGATAATCAAGAGTGTGAATGGGCTGTAGAAGATGAACGCAGATTAGGTGCTAAAGCACGTTAATTTACGAGTTTTGGACAAAACCCAGACAAGAAGAAAATTGCACATGGGATTGAAACGCCAAAGCAATAGGAAGGAGTTTGTCTAAAGCCTGGAAGCCTCCATGAATGGTATGCAGAGAAGTGAGCACTGACCCATCTGAATAAATCATCCTCAACGTGGAAGGAAACCGAGGTCATGACCAGTCCCTGCAGCAAGAAATCCCCGCCCGGGGCAGAGCTGCTGTCCGAGCTGAGGGAGATCTGGGCACTGCTCTGGCTTTGCTGTTCTGCTCAGGTGAGGAACCTGAAGCAAGATCCTCACGGCTCTCGTGCAGAGCTCGTGGCACGGTGCTAATGGCACCACTGTGTGATTTCGCGTTTCCTGCGGCCTCAGAGACATGAAAAAATGCCCCGGGAGCACTCTTCTGTTCTGAGCCATGACACGGCTTTGAAACGGCATGACTTCATCTTGTGCTTCTGCCTGAACACCAGAAACGGCCTTGAAAAGAATTATTTTAATTTAGACCTCATTAGTATGGTTACATAACCAAAAATATTCTATGGTAAAATATTTCGGAGTCGGAGTGAGCTGGTTCGGCATGGGGGAGAACAAAGCCTGTATTCTGTGGCAGGCGTGTCCGACTGTTTGACATTAAACACAAACAGCTATTTTCCATCTCCGTGTAAAGGCTTAACATATTGTGGGGACTTCCAGCACTTGCCGCTCCATTAATGTGGTCTGACCCATAGTAAGCTCTTATAGGCAGAGGGGTCTTTTCCTCTCCCCCCCCTCCCCCTTTTCTTTTTGATACAAAGAAACCCAGTCCTCTTACAGACTTTTGCTTAAATTGGATTTTATTCCTTTTTTAGCATGTGTTTTGTTTCTCTTCACTGCTGGGACATGTAAAGCAGCAAATCTGCATGGGGTTAATGCCTCAGTACACTAAAAAAAGCAGAGGCTGGCAAGGAGGAGTGGGAGAAAGTAGATCAAGAGAGAGTGCTTTGTTCCAGTTCAAGTGCTTGAAGTATGAGGGAGAGACTCATGCTGTTACTGGAGACTGAAGGAATTTTGTTAAAGGGATGGGATCTGATTTTGTTTCAGTTTAAAATTTAATATCTCTGATGATAACCCAATAACGTGGGAAAGAGCCTTTCCACAAATATTCTTGAACGTAGGGACTTCATCTGCTGTCTTATGCACCGTTTCAGACGGTTGCAACCACAAATTCGTATTTACAAAATTAAAACTTTGCTGTAACACTGAGAATACTCAACATTAGGAAATTGCTAAAGTCTTAATCCTCATTACTGTGGACATCATTATCAACCAATCACTTATGTATTTTGCAGATAGATTATATTGAACTTTGTCAGTTGAAATATTCATTAAATTCCCTCCTACTCTCAGAAATGGTGCTGGAACTACATGGGAGCATACGAATTATTTCTTGCATCTCTTTTATGCTTGCAGCCTACACTGCAGATCTCTGCTTCTGTTTAATACAACATTATATTTTCTTTCCTGGTGGGGAGACCCTAGGAAGATGTTGGGAGAATGGAGGGGGAGAGGCTTATGCTTTCTAAGAAAGGCATGAAGAGAATTTGGGGATTCTCAAATATAACAAGGGCTTTGGAGGAAAGAAGTTCCTTTGCAGCAGCTGATTTTGCCCAGGCTGGCCTAGATACATGCATGTGCAAGCTGGGCGCGTGTGTGCGTGTGAAACGTGCTCTTGCACGGCACCGGAGTCACTGGTGCCATCCACGCTACGGGCACTGCCGTGGGATGCTGCGGGGGCATCCCCGAGAGCCCGCAGAAGGCAGAGGGCACTGGGGAGTTTCAGCCCAGGTCCCCAGGCACCGTGAGGCTGGACCGTGGCATCCCCAGTGCCAAGGAGGGGACAGAGGGTTTGAGAGGGAGCCGAGGGTGGCTGAGCATGAGGCAGCTACTACAAATGCTGAAACAAAGGGAATTAGTAGAAATAACAAGGCTAGCGCTCATCTGCCCAAGCAAAGAAGAAACGTGACACGGAGAAGGATGAGGGATCTGGCATCCGTAATGCAAAAATTACCAGAACTTTCTCAAGAGTCGTATTTTGATTTGCTTGTTCATTACTGGGGATGGGGAGCAGTTCAGGCTTGGCAGATTAGAAGAGTTGTCATCTTCTCATTTTCATATACTTCAGTACTTTGTAATCTTGGCAAAAGGAAGGTGCTGAAGGGGGTCTATTCTTGAGTTTCCAATTCTTGCATTTCCAATGTTGATTAAACAAGAAAATCTCCTACAAGCCTCCTCTTGTTAGATTCTTCAGTCCTATTTCAAGATCAAATAGGCTTTAAAACAGGTCTGGATAAGCTCACAGACTTAATCTGCTTGAAAGACATAGATTGGGCAACATGCTAGACGTGACAATAGATCGCTCTGCGTAACGCAGGTGCCCTCCTGTCCTCCGAAGATACCTCTCCGTCATTTTCAAAGATTGCCTGGGACACAAATGTTCTGCAACTTGCTGTACAGTTTGCACAGCACAGTTGTACCTGAAGGCAGTTGTTTAATGGAAACATCCAGTTTGCATTTTCTGCCACTAATACTTGAGTGGGATCAACATTATCGAGGCTAATTAGAATTCAGCGAGAACTGATTGTTCATTAGAGAGAGGAAAAAATGTTCCGTGGAGCCCTGGGTTTGGTAGAACTATTTCACATAATTAAGCAGTTCCACATCTTGGCATTTTATCCCTCTTGTTATCATTGCACTTTGTTAATAAGTTTTTAATTGCAAATCATCTGTATGACACAAATTACACTGTGTTTACTGATCAGCAAAAATGCTGTGATTACCAGCTTGGATGCCAAGTCCTTCGAAAACACTAGCTGCCAACTTCTCTCTTACATGGTTTGGCATTAAAATATCTTCAGGTTACTTAACACTTTACACTGGAAATCAATGTATTTTATGGACCGCACAGATCCTTGGCTAAGGTGCCAGGAACAGGCAAAGAAGAGCTTGCATAACCAAAAGAAGTTTATTTATATGTTGTAGGCCAGCAAGTTTATCCTTGTCTCCCAGATGTTCTGGGTTACACTCTGTGTTGCTGCCATGTGTGCTGTGCATACCTCAAACTTATGTGAAGTGGCGACTAATACAATTATTTAAGATAGTTACGTATTCACAATTACCTGTGTTGAATTTGTGCCAGGTTGAGCAATAACAATTTATCCTAACATTTATATTGTTTTTTGTTCGTTTTTAATGAATTGTCCAGGCTGACTGAATTTGCTGAGAAATGTCTTCTCAGCTTGTTGCTCTTAAAATCTTTATTTAGCACCCTCAGGTAGAAATGAACAAGCCTGAATTCATTTGTGTGACTGGTTTTTCTATAATATATGAAGGAAATATGTAAATATCTATTCAAATTTAGGTGTGAAGTTTATGTTTAAGTGATTAAAACCTATCTGGGACTTAAGTTAGCACCTATTTTCATTGAAAAAAAAAAAGGGGTAAATTCAGAAAAGCCCAATGTTTTAGAGAGGGTTTTAGTTTTTGAGACTTTTTTTAAATAGTCAAAAAACTATCTGAAAATGTTTTACTTCAAGAGTTTATATAGATTTAGATATCAATCAGCAACTGAAATGAAAAACTGTTAAAAGTTGGAGGTCAAATAAAGTATTTAACTCAAGTTTAAATAAAATCCGTTACACAGTAGTGGTGGGAATTCAGCAAACAGTAGAGCGTTGGTGTCCTTATGTCAGGCTGCCAAAGCCAAACAGCGTGCTGGGTCCCTGCCTCCTGCCCCCTGAAATAAACGCGACACAGCTCTGAAACGTTCAGGGGGTTAATTGGGATTGGCTTATTAGCCACCAGCGTCAGCCTCCGGCGCTTGGCCGAAAGCACCTGTGTGAAGGTGAGCTCGGGATCTCTTTGAGCTGGGAGGCTGACGACAATGCGGTCGGGAAGGCCTGAATTTTTGTCCTCACCTGTTGACTTTTTTGTGAGATCTCGCGCAAACATTTATCCCTCGTGGTGAAGTGACCAAGTCTGTGAAATATTTGAACGCTGCCCACTGGAGCACCTAAAGGGCAGTTGACAAGAGCTTCGCGGCTCCTCTCCGGGCTCGTCTTGCGTTTCTGCCCTCAGCCAGGCTGCCCGTGGCCCGTGGTTAGACGAGGCACACCCCAGTTTTCATAGCTTGCCTTTAAAGTATTTAAAAGCAAACAAAGCAATTCCAATTTTAGTTAACCTTAATGTGTCCATTTCTTTCTCAGATTATAAAAACACGTGCCTTGTGCATGCTTTTTAACGTGGAAGGTGTACTCTAAGTACACTTTTAACCACTGCAGCGCCGATTACAATCCCCTTAAATAACTTCCAATGACCCTAAACTTTCAAAGTACGCTGCTGGGTCTCATTCCTTTATCTGAAGTAGCCTTATCAGAAGATAACCTCTTAGTTCAGATAGACGGAGATACCAGATATACAAAACCTTCCTGGATTTTCCTTCTCCCCCCGCCACACTTTTTTTCCATAAGGTATATTCTAGCTGGTGCTTGGGGTTGGCTGCTTCCCCCTCTCTGATCAGAAGGGACAGCGTCATTTCCTTCAGCCAGATTTTGCTTATTTCCCTTCTTCAGCCCTCTCGAGTGACAAGAGCATCATTTTACACCTCGAAGGAGGGAACCAAACCAGAGCAACCTCTGTTGCTTGCTCTCTTTCCAGGGGATGCGTTACTCAAACAAAACTGAGCTGTGTGAAGACGAAGGGTGCGAACTCCGGTAACGCTCCGCGCTCCAGCTGCAACTCCGTTTTGTTGAGAGAGTTTGTTTAAAATGCTTAGCCCCGTGAAATGACCCCTCCGCCAAACATAAACGTGCTCTGGGCTGTTTCGTTTGTAGAACAAACAGGTATCAAAACCCATTTACTACTGCTTCTTTCCAGCACCTACAACTTCATTCTTCCTTACACTTCAGAAGGTTTTTTGTTCCACCGCTCTGATTCAGAGGAAGCTGCTGTTTTCATTTGGGCTTCACCATGTGCTCCTCTGCATTTTTCCAATTCGCAGATGCTAAATTATATATAGTGGAAATAAATGTTGGAGTTACCTGAGCTGCCGCTGAGGCCGAAGTGTGCTTTGGCCTCAGTAACCATGCACCAGGGAAAGCTCAACAAGGCTCCAGTGTCTTCATATCGTACTTAATTTGCTTTGGGTCATTGGAGGAATGGGTTTCCGTGGTCAAGGCTGAAAACATCCCATTAGGAAATACGGTTTGCAAAAGCTGTGCGCATGTAAACTTACGCCAGGTTGTTACAAAATAAAATTATAAAATATTGCATACCAAGGGCAAGAAAACAAATAGAGATACGGTCTCATCTCATTTAAAAGTAAGTAATGTCTCTCAATCCTCAGGCTGGAATTATTCCCCATGGGTTAATTCTTTTAAAATCTGAGACTTTGAAATGCCAGCGACAGTATGTGAGAAGAGCTCCATAGCAGGTAAAGACAACCGGCTCCACATGTAATATTCCTAGAAGGTCAAATAGCTTAAAATTACCAATACAGTGTTTGAGCTGCCTTTTAACTGCATGTAATTAATTAGATCAGAAGTGGAAACAGTTGCTTAAGTACTAGATGTTACAAGAGGAAGCACACCCTGCAAGTCATTATCGTATGCCCAGAATAAATTCCTGTAGTAGTGTCAATCTAATAGTTGTCAGCAGCGTAACTAAAGCATTAGTCACTGGCTGCTCAGAAAATTATGTGTTTGGAACAGGAAAGGTAACCATACATAATTTATCTTAAAGGACATCCTTTATTTTCTCCATTATGTGGAGAGAAGAAGGAAAGCTAAGTGAATCAAACAGTGAAATACCTTACAGCGTCAACACTATGAAATGTGACGGTTCCTATCAATATTATATTAATGCAGAATTCAGCCTGAAGACCCCCTAATCTCGTAACAAAAATTAACCCAAAAGCAGAAAAAAAGGAAAAAAAAAAAAATCCCGGGTGTTTTCATGAAGCTGCATTGTACCCCTAGAGTACAAACAACGCAATCACCGCAAATGTATCTTCTTGCACTGATAGCTCAAATAACAAAACCAGTATAATGGAAAAAACCTTCTCTTAACAAGAAGTGGAAAGTATGCATTTCTCAGAATGAATGGCAATGTTATTTTGCCTGTTTAGTAAAGACAGCAATTATTGTTGGCATAAGGCTTGTTGTAGTTTATACAGAATTTTCTTAGTTGCCCTTGATAGATTGTCAGCGGCAAGGCAGCACGCAAACAGAGCAGATATTTTAACATAAACCTTGGGAGCATAGTTTCTAGGAATAAAATGCTTGAAACAGTTTTTGTGGCTAATTGGTAATCAAAGAATTTTCTGTTACAGTGGCAACGAGAGCGTGCCATTAAATCTGTGCAGAGTCATCGTCACAGAGAGAGTGCCTGTGGTACCAGGGTCAACGGGGCTGTGTCCTCAGAGCCACTGAGGGCCAAAATTATCTCTCCTGGTGAGCTGCAAGTGTCACAGCTTGCCAACAGTAAGTTAGTTTCTCTTTCAGTTAGGGGAAAATTCATAGACTTTGGCTGAAAATGCTGTATTTTCTCTGTAGCTAATGGTTCGCCAACGCATGGAAATTTCTGAACGTTTCACTATGATGCAGTTTAAAGGAAAACTTTTTCTGTCTGCTCAGACAGAAGGATACAGATACAGGGTTTTCTTTGAGGAATATTCTGGACTGAAATATTGAGTGAGCGAGTACAGGCTCCAGGAGCCGTCCAGTGCTTGGGCTCTTGATATTTTTGAATCTATAGAATTTATTATGCCCAGTCCAACTGCAAATGGAGCAGCAGAAAGAGACGGTGAATCGATGTTGTTGGAATGCAAAACTTGCTACATGCAGGGATGGCAAGAGCTAACTTCAAATGGAAGTTAACAGCAACGATATGTGGAAAGCATTTATTAATTGATATTTAATGATGCATTAATATTTATTTAAAAATTTGCATAAGGATGTTAACTGTAAACTGAAGCTTTAAATAACTGTTTTAAAGAGAAGTGGAAGAAGAGCAGCAGCAGAAAGATTAAAAAATTAATACCATGCAAAAGGAAATAAGTTCACCTAAAAATGTCTCTTTAAAAAAATATTTCCACTTATTTTTCATGCACTACCACCTTATTTCCATCCAAGACCTGTAGTCACTCTGGTAATGAAAGCTGTTGCCATTGGTCCGTGAGAACCATGAAGAACTGCACATCCATTACTCTTCTTCATAAGGGAGCAAGAGGTTTGAGAGAGAAAGCCTAGGTTTTGTTTAAAAGTTTGTGCACACTTGGCTGTCTGGGCTGGTTCTGCGTTCAGCAGGTGAGGAGCTGCTGTCTTGATTAAAAAACACGTCAAGCAACAGCAGAATTCAAACACAGTGTCTTCTTTCCAGTTTGAAAGCTTAGATTTAAATCAAAGCCTGGCTAGACTTGAGAACAAAACCCAGAACTGGAAGCCCTCGATGATCCTGACCATTCTATGCCAGTGTCTCAGCCAAAGCATCCGCAATGTCCAAGCCAAAGCAAAGTCCGGGTTGCCCAGGGGTAAGCCCAGGTGGGAGGGACACCTCTCCAGCAGCTCTGCCGGCCCCTGGAGCTCCAGCTGCCCCATCAGTCTGGGCAGCAGCCCCGAAGCGTGCCGGCACCGCCGGGACGGGCGCCCAGGGCAGGGCTGGCCGCTCGCCGTCACACGGGTGTTGGGGCACCGCGGGGTCCTTCTTCCCTGAAACCTCGCACAAGCCTGGTAGCTTTTCTCCCTGTCCTGATTATGCGTTGAAATGCAAAGACGCCGCCCACAGCACTCTCACTGGGATCTCTTGACCATGAGTTAAAAATAGGACCTGCGAAGTTTGTGTTCTTCCTTTTCTTTCTCCCTCTTTTTTTGCTCCATGCAGCAAATGACCGTACGCCATTTTTTCTGGACCAGCAGCTACACAAGCAAATAACGTGATGTAAAATTATTATTTCTTAACATACAAACTGAAGTATAGATCTAACGTTTTTACAAGGATCGATTAACCCACAGATGCTTGAATAAGGAGATCCAAAGTCCTGCAATAAAAAAAAATGCATTCAGCAAATCCAGTTCATGGATAACTGGTACTTGCTATGATTTCCCCCGAACATAAGATTTCCCAGGTCATTCCCTCAGCTTTTTAAAGGCATTAAATAATTATGAAGGTCTGTGGAAAGCCCTCAGGTTCGTTCCCCCAAATCCCTTCTCTCTCTGTTGTTAAGAGGACCCCCCTCACTGTCGTTGAGCGTGCGCCCAGTGTGCCACAGCTGCCTGCCCCCAGCAGCCTCACCTCGCATCGGTGCATCGCCACGGGAAGAGCTTGGGAGAAAATATTAATCTAAAGCAGATGCCCAACACCCTCTTGCTGGGGCATGGGCCAGCCCAGAGCATGCCCTCCTGGGAGACAGCCTGGGGGCACGAGGGTGGGGAGAACTGCAACCGGGTTCCCCAAAAAATCAGATTATCCTCTGGGTCCGCAGGGACACGTGCTGGCATTTTCCAGAAGCATCAAACAGCTCAGCCCCCACACCCCATCCGTCAGCTTCGCTTCTGACAGTCATTTTTTATCTGTTTTGGTGGCAGGAGAGAGGTTTTTTCTACACATTGAACTGTGAAAGTACATTGAGATTATACTTACTGCTCTCTATTCTCTTTACTCTTACAATTTAAGGTAAAGTGCTGCCATATTCGTGAGGATGCTGTAATTATTTTCTCCTTAATTTAACTGTTTTTTCACAGGGTGTACATGAGGAGCTGTTTAGCAGATGTTGGGAACACACTGGTTAAACCGACCTTTATCACATAACGTTAAATCCTTATTAATTTTCAGGTGAGTGACACTATTTTTCCTGCTTCTCTTATAAAGTCATGAGGCTGCAGCTTCAAAGGAAAGTTTAGGAGTGAGCTAGTCCCCATGCAGGTTTCAGTGAGAATGAAATGCAGATGTAACTAGCGCTAACCACACTGCTGATGCTCTGCGATGTTGGCAATCTGCAGCGGGAGTGCTGGAGGCAGTTACAAATTCAGGCCAGACCCAAATGTGTTGCATTGCACCGCTCTTGACCCAAACATTGCTTTTGCTTCCACTGGCTGTGGATGCTCCTCTGCACACCGAGATACCGGGGCGAGAGGTAGGATAGGCAGAATGATGGAGAGAGTGGTATTTGCATGGTATAAATGAGGAAGCTGCATTACACGGTTCTGCATGTAGCATTGCATTAGATCAGTTTTCTTCCTTCTGCAAAATTGATTATATGCCCATTTATCACCTCCTACATTCACACTAAGCTCATTCCATTTGCCTTTTCTTATTCTTTAGATGTGCATTTTACACCACCAAAAAAGATGGAACGCTGGAAAAAATGAATAAATATCTCAGTAAAACCCAAGAGTTTAACTCAGGGCCTTAAACCCAGGGGATGAAAGAGAAGGAAAACAGGGGTCAAATCCTCAGGTTATGTAAGTTGACATATATTGAGTTGGAGATGCTCAGTTTTCCTCTTGCCTAAGTAGTTCAGAGATTTCTCTGCAGAAACCAATGGAGTTTGGTCTAAGTAAAAATGGAAACAGTCTGTCTGAGTTATAAATGGCACTTGCTGCCAGTAGAATAAAAATCATGAGAAACAAAGCTCCTACCATCAGGAGCCAGAAGAAAGGAGTCAGTGGAACAGAGAGCCGGGAGTGGCGATGGCTCTATCATAAGACAAAAGCTGACCTGTGAATTGTTTATCGAATAATACCCCATTTTTTTATCATTTCCTACAATCCCACCAGTTTTACTTATGGCAAATACCCATTCCCCGCTCTTGACACATCTAGTTGTAGCTCCCCTGACAGTCCAGTTGCAGAGTTCCTCTCTGGAGAGGGTGGCTGTGCGGTGCCTCCGTGCTGGAGCTGCTCCTGGCGCTCAGGAACGGCTGCTGGCAAATCGGCAGGAGTTACGGTCACTGGAGCACAGAAGAACAGGCTGGAAGGGACTGGGAGAGGTCAGGCAGTCCAGTCTTGCTCAAAGCTGTCCAGAGCTACCGCTGGATCATTGCCAACCAATTCTGGTAATTATACTACTCTTGTAATATGAAGTCAGCACAGACTTCCCCTTACTAAATTTTAAGTTCCTCCTTTTTTATACACATTTCATGGGCAAATAATATTTTTGGGCTTGTGTTTGATGGCGTTTATTTGTAGGCAAGACACAAACGAGATTTCTAATAACACTGTCTCTTTCCAATTAGCAGCAGACCTACGAGGCAGCTCAGAAATGCTTTTATGCTTTGTATAGAATATTTGATGGAAGTACTTAATTTTGAATTTGAAGTGTATTACATGTGGCAGGTTGTAAATCCGAGAGAGAACAGAGAATAAATACAGAAACTGTGTTGGATGTTTGTGTTTGAAAGTGCTGACTCGAGCAGTGTGAAGATGCTTTTGGTTCAGGATCAAGAAGGCACTTGTGTCAGAAGCGCCACAGCGCTGCGTAGGAGCATGGTTTTCTTTAGGGGGAGGAAAAAGCTCTTTCCAGGAATCTGAGATGGTAACCTGTTCTTAACCAATTAGCAATATAGAAAACTATTTGAGTAAAACTAGGCTTGTGTTTGGCCGAGGGAACGGTGCAGCCTGAGCGACCCAGCCCAGGCAATCATGGGGTGCAGCTGGGAGCCGGGGTGGGGGCAAAAAGGGGGTGGCTCCCTGGGGTGGGCTTAAGCAGAAGCGTGTGTGGGGGGGGTGGGTTGTCCTTGGGTGCTACAACTCAGGGTGGAAGGTTTGGTCCTCCCTCTCGGAGACTGGCACCGTGGCGTGCAGAGGTCTAGGTCTGGGGGTAGGTTCCTCCCAGGCAGCAGGACCAAGGCTGCTGCTGCTGTGCGGGGTCTGCAAGGGGAGACTGACAGGGAAATAACTCGCTCTCTGGCAGGATTTGAGGGGTGTCCTTATTACATTTAGAGAAATGAGACCTGCCTTTCCCAGGATGAAAGAATGACTCCTTGTGACTGGTCAAACAAGAAATCTTCAAAAGCTGGTGCTGCAGATTTTTTAGAAAATAAATGCATTTAGAAAATACATGTTCTGATTCTGACAGAGCTTCGTGTTATCAAAAAAATTTTTTTTTATTTAAAGGGAAAGCCTGTTTCATTGTGCTCTAATGATTTCCCTGCATCATGAACATGGACAATTAGGAGCTTAAAGTGCATTCCCTACAGTAGTGCTTAATTATGAACAGAAGGTGTTAAGCTAATCAAAGAATGATTGCTAGATCTGCCTTAGCAGCTGAAATGTATCTTCTACAGGACGGTAGAATATGAATTTAACATTGTGGTGAAGGCTGCGTAGGGCGCTGTGCTTACATTGCTCTCCCTCTGCAGGCACGTCGTCCGCCCGCGCCGGTCGGTGGGGACGTAAGAGAGGAGAGTCGCTGCTCTGAGCCTCAGCCTGGTCGAGCATCGTGGGCGAGAAAAGGTTTGCCTGATTGTAGCTAAGAAATAGGATTCAGTATTTTAGATTGCAATAAGGCTATGCAATAATCGCCCCTGCTTTCCGTGGGGTCACCCAGGCTTCGCTCACGGGCAGCTCTTCCGCCGCCTCCGGTTTGTGCCAAACCCCCAGACGCTGGGGCAGAGCGTGCCGCTGTGTCAGGCGATGTCGTGTTCACCCCAAAAACGCCTTTCTTAAGCGAAGAGCAGCCGTACCACAGGCGATCCTGCTCTCGGGTCGCCGCAAAGAGGCGTGTGGACTCTGAGGGTGAAATAACAAGTGGTGGTTCTGTTTTGGTTTGGTTCCCCCTCGTTAATTAAAATTTTGCTCTCCGTAACTATGGCATCTCCCAAGACGTAATGAGTACAAGGAAAATAACAGAATATTATTTTGTGAGTAAAACAGTACAAGTCACATTCTTGCTCTGGCACTAAGACAGTTAAGATCCTGGCCTAACAACTCCTTGTGTGTCTAAAAGGGGGGGTATGTTTTCAGCTGCTCTCTTTGATAATGTTATTAGATGTCTACCACCTCTATTTGTACAGTCCTTCCAAATTCAGAAAGCTTTCCGGTGGGCCAGGCTCCACTATGACTATGCCTTCCCTCCCAAGTAGGGAAAAACGCTGTGCTAAACACCCATCGTAAGAGCCAGACCATCCAAGACAAGTAGAAACGGGGGCATCAGCGTTGGGAAAACAAACCAAATATACTAAATGCACCGTTATTCCTGGTTAAGCCATAATGCACTGAATAAGACTTAAAAAAAAACCCCAAATATGTATTTCATGAAAGAACTCTCTGTATCTTTTATTTTTGCTGTCTGTGTGTTTCACAACTGAAGAGTTACAATGGTGGTACAGTCTAGTCTATCAAAGAAGACTGTATTAAAGGTTTGCCCACCTTATTGCTGGATCTTTATGTTGGAAAGGAATTTTTGAAGGCATTTTTGACACTTGGGGAAGAGGTGAGGGAGTTTGATGTTCCTGTGAAGCAGGTAGGGAGGAGGCTGTGTAACTTGCTTCAGATAACTCTCTTCAAGCTGTAAGACTTTAACTGTATAGGCCCTTGAGCACGTGTCTTTACTTCATTACTTCCAAATAAATGAAACTAATAATGGAAAAAAAAAACCTAAAATGCTGGGAGCATTTGAAGGCGAAGCCTCCCAGCTGGTCTGACACGGTGCAATCTGTAGTGGCTCACGGGGCATTGCTGGGTTGGGTTATTTCACAGTCAGGCTGGAGCCACTGGCAGTATTCTGGGGTAACAGGCTGCGAATTGCAATACCGAAGCCTAATGCATGGTAAATAGAGTTGTAAGTTATTCTAGGAAATAATATTTTGTTGTAATGTATCTAAATGCAAGTATAAGAGGGTGTTTTTCTAAAAGGCAATGTGGTGAAGTCATGCTTAAAATGGAGAAACGTTTTGGGGAAAGGTTAAACAAATGGTTCTGTCCCCTGTGGAGGTCTCTTCTGAAGTTGAAGCCCATACTAGATTTTCACTAGTGTAGCTAAATTAACGAAGGGTATAAAAAGTCATGGACCCCAAAAGATGTAAGTGAGCCTCTGTTGTAGAAGCAGCTATTAGTAATAGCCTCTCCAGGAGAGTTTATTTTATGTTTTAGAAGTGGTTTTTCATGCCCACATGAGGTGCAGCTATTCTGTTATATTTGCATCCATGTGGGTTGTCTTCTGTTTTTAAAAATGCTGACATTTCCACGGGTCCAAAATGTTCAGCGTAGATGGAAACTCCCTTTCAAAAGCTGATGTGAATTAATCCTGTGATACAATCACATTTGCCTGCTACAGAAGGCACAATGTTTTGCCCAGTCTGCAATGAAAATACTTCAGAATAGCACAGATATGGTTATCAGACATGAAAATTGAGCAAGAAGTTACTAAGAGAAAATCCAGCTGAGGAAGCCCATAAAGCCGCTTCTGTGAGGAGGGGGGGGATCAACATTTAATCATTCCATGGCAGCGAAACTGGCATCTTTCACCAACAGAACTGAACTGTGATTCTCACTCCTTAAGGAAAGGAAAAGCATGCCCAGTATGAGAGTCTGCCTGCTTTACTGAAAACATTTGTTGTTCAGAAGCGCTAGTTAATGCAGAGCTGTTAATTGTCTGACCATTAAATTACTTGGCTTCTACTTAGTCCCCACTGGGGATTAATTTTAAATTCAATTAGCACAGAATTTAAAGGGATATAGTTGAGGGATTCTAAAAAGCTACAGAGATATGAAATTGTGTTTGATAGGATGCAGTCAGGAAAGGGAAGCTTTTAATCTCAATTTCAAGGTTTTATACCAGGAGAACCTCCAAAAAGAGAAACTAAATTCCCTTCGAATACACATGCACAAGTGAGATTCCTTTATCTTAATGCACTGTAATTTCTACTTATATTTTATTTCAGTCAATCTATTAATCAGCCAGAATTTGAACCAACCAACCAATAAAACCTTCAGGATTTAAAAGGATTTAAAACATGGGGGCGTATTTGTAAGTTCACACGTTGCTGAATTCTTTAGGTACTGGCTAAGACTTCAAAGTGTCAAAATGCCACTTCCATCATTTTCTCTCGGTCAAAAGCAAGGGAGATGAGAAATCCTGTTGGGTGGCCTGATTTCCAAATACTTCTGCAACTGCAGGAAATTTAGGCAAGGACTCAGAAAGCAGTTAGGAGACTGACTGTATTCCTTTTACTGCACACAAATGCAGCCGGCTTTTATTTCAAATTGCTGGTGGGTTTACGAAGGTGGAGTATAGATTTGCAGCCTGAGCCAAATCTTGCTTTGATCTCTCTTGGGGAGAATATTCAGCAGCGCCACCATGAAGCGCTCCCTTGGCATGTCTGTCCTGCAATTGCAGCAATGATAATAGCATTTAGATACTCCAACTATCGTTAAAATTGTACTTTATGACCTCTTCATTAAAGAAAAAAAACAAAAAAAATCACTCGGAGTGAAAAGCTACCCTTGTTTGTAGAATAGCAGACGAACCGGTCCTCATACTGACTGTGAATTGGGTGCCAGACTTCTAACAAAGCGGCTGAAGCAATGTGGGGAGATGTACGTTATGTGCTAAATGATAAATGTACTGCGTATAAAGAGACCGTGCGTTAAAGGTGCAATGCCTTCCTCGAAAGGAAATAGGTTAAGTCGATGTTGTAGCAAAATCTCATTCTGGAAACTGTATGAGGAACTGCTTTGCTCCTGTGCGCCCGTGCCTTGAAGAGACTTCGTGCACCTTGAGTCTGGCTCTTAGGGAGGGTTTTCCAAGGCTCCTAAAAGCTTCAGGGGCTCTGCTCTCAGTGGGGATTGGGCACTTAGACTTTTCTGAAAATGCAGCCTTTTGGCTAGGTATCGCCCCTATCCTGTTGTATTATTTAGAGAGCTCTCCCTCCTTTCCTGCTCATCCCTTTGTTTTATTTTTTAACGTGTTCATCGCACTTGCGTGCTGCAGTCAGAATCACACAACCAAAGGCAGAAGTATGTCTCTGAGCCACCGGTTTTGTTTTTGTCATCCTGTGGTTTCCCTGGGGAAGGAAGAATGAGCTTTTCTCCTCCTGTAGCAGTTCATCAGCTGGAAAACAGGTGTTCCATTGACTGAGCCAGTGTAAAGCACCCAAAATATCCACCTGCCTAACCACTGACAAGGGGCAAAGGAGCCCGTCAGGTCTACTTCAGTACACGGACTCACGTCATTTGTGCGCTACTCTTGCGTGATTTTGAGTATTTACATTTTAAGGTAAATGTTGGTATAGATCAAGGAATTGCTCAGAAACATCTGTGTCTGAATGCGTGAGCAGCTTTCCTCCCGCCCGCAGTCCCGTCTCGATCGCAGCTACCAGCTCAGCGCTGGCAGCAGGCAGGGGCTGGAAGGTGTTTGCTGAGTTGATGGAAATATTTCCATTGCGCTACCGGCGAGCAGACGCGGCGGGGAGGGACGGGCCCGCAGCCTGCCGGGGGGCGAAGGGGTGGGTGAGCGCATCATCCGCACCCCTCGCTTTGGTTTGGGCTGAGCCGAGGCCAGCCGCGGGCTGGGGAAGTTGCGTTTTGCACAACTGGGGGGGAAAATCCTCGTGCTGCCTGGCACCGCCTGGAAGGGGTACGCCGGGAGGGGCCCGAGGGGTTTGCCAGCCGGGGTCCTTGGCGGTCGGGGTGCCTCTAGGGCTGGTTGCGGGTGCAGGGAGCTGAGCGCCTGGGGAAGCAGAGCCCAGCCAAGGTTACACCAGTGCCGGTACCGCTCGGGCGGGCGCCCGGCCACGCCGGCAAGGCGCGGGGGGCCGGAGGAGGATGCTGGCCCCGCGGCGTTCGCAGGGGCGCGAGACCTGCTGCGTGATTGTTGCCATCGTGGAAGAAGCTAAAGTGAGGATAAAAATGGGAGGAGTCCAAGGAGGTGGACACACGTGGCTTTCCTCGGGAAGAGTTCACGTCTGCTTCAGATCCGCGTCCCTTAGTAAGCCAAGGGTGGTGGTGCCTGCGCAGCCCCTTCCTGCCGTCTCGCTCCCTGTGGGCATGTGTTATTCTGATGGTTTTATTCCCCTTAATTTCTCTCCATTCCATACTACTTGAATTGTCCACTTTTTTTCCTATTTTGATGTCTATGTACATTTTAGGGAATAGAACGCTGCTTAAAAAAATAGTACTTTATATTTAAAAAAAAAACAACCAACAACACAGAACCAAATCAAAAACCAAACAGCAAAATAATTACAATTTAAAACTTTTTAAAGGATGCCAGTTTTATTTTCCTTCACTTCTCTGGCACAAATCCATTCAAAAACAGTGCTTGCCAACTCATCTTAATTTTGGATAATTACATTTTTGCAATTTCTAATTTGCGAATCTATAGTAATTCTCTTGTGATTTTTAAAATGCAGAAGGGGGAGTAAGGAAAGCTGATTTGTGATCAGAGTCCTCCCTGCTATAATTAACTACATCTAAAAAACCATAATTGATGCTTATATAGCTTCCCAATAGCATCTCTTGAATTGGAACATGCAGCATTGTATACTGCGCTTTCTGCTCCGAGATTGATTTGCAAGCCACTATCAATCTGTTGCTAAGCAGTTAGTGACGGCACACAGTAAAGTCCTCAAGGACAATACAGAACAGCCAGAATGTTTTTCTCAGTATCAAACCTTTTTTTCCCCCGTCTCCTGAAATATTGCATCAGTTGCTCCTTAATCAACGTATAAAAAATGTTGCCAAGGCAATGCCACATTTATTGCCACGGATCGCAGCAGGCAGACCTGTGCTGGGAACTACAAATTTTAGGACTTTCACGCCAGGCAACAGAGGTGTAACGTGTTTTTATTGTCATTGGCATCTTCGTTTTAAACTCGGCTTTTTTTTGTAGGGTTGTTTGGTGGTGGGTTTTTATTTTTTTAACTTATTTAGATAAGGTTAGTGATCAAGGGTGGAAGAGTTAAAGTCAGATTTCTTTAGCTGAAGCTGGCTTTCCTGATCTTTTTGGCTGAGACATGAAAGCAGCCATCAGAAGAGCTCGGCTCTCATGTTGCAACACAAAGCGCTGCTAAAAAAGCCTGCCAGGGATGCAGGATGACGCAGTGCTTCGTGCCTATGCCAGGAACCTCTGGACTGGGCAGGAGCAAAGTGTACATCCATCTTGCATCTCGCCTGTCTTCATCTTAGGACTGTGTTTGTGCAGAGCAGCAATACGAATTCTAAACTTAGCCCAGAAATAAAATATTCTTTCACAAGCCTGCTGTTCCTCTTAGGACCATGAGGGGAGAGACGGAGCGCGTATGTGCGTCTACAGCAGAGATGTGATGCTCGCACACTAAAAAGAAAAAAACAACCCTGAAGCAAATCAATGAGGCCGTTAATCTGTATGCATTTTATTTATGTACAGATGCAAATTGAAAACCAGTCTTTACAAAGGTTTCCTAAACAATTAGGTCAGAAAAGAGACCAAATGCTAAACTCTCTGCTTGCCCATTCTACTTCGTAATGAGATTTTAATAAAAAGGCAGAGAAGAATGCCAGCTGAGCTGGCACATCTGACATTTTGATAACCTCGTCAATAATACAGTTATTGGCTTTAAGCAGCTGCAGAACTTTTCCTTATTGTTTAGCTGTCTGTTCATTCTATTCCTGTCTTGTTGATAACAGTAAAAAGATGATGAGTAACAGTGGCAAATCAATAGAGAGGCATGTTTCTTCTTATATGACCATGAACCCAACTCTTCAAATTACATCTTAAAACTCCAGGCTCTTTATTTGATCGTAAATAGATGGCGGGGGGGGAGGTGGGGGGAATAAATCTGAATTTTCAGTTGTTGGCTTAGGGTTTTATGAATGTATTTGTTCCCAGGTTTTCTCTCTTCTTAACTAAGTTGAATGATATTAAAAGCAAAGCACAATATTTAAGTGAGGGACAAGCTTTTAAGCTTCATTACAAGCACCTGACGGACAGGTGACCAAACGTGACCTTACATCAGCGGCCAGCCTCGTGACAGCACGCCAGGCTTTGCTGCTACGTTACGAGGTTGCGCTCCTGGTCAGAAGGGAAGAGGAGTATTTCTGTTCCGGCCTCTTCTGGCTGAGTCCTGAGAAGAGAGCTGAAGGTGAACTTGCAGTTAAAATTATTACGGCTGCAAAAGTCAAAATTCAATCTTGAATTTTAGAAGCCAAACACCGCTCTTAGGAACACTTAATTTCAATCTGAACGTTGAGTATGTGAAAGTTCAGCTGTGAACATGGAAATTCAAAGTTCATAAGCAACCAAAAGGGGATCTCAACTTTCAGCAGCTTTTTCACAGTCATATAAGAACAATGTAGACATTAAAATGTATCGCTTCAGAACAAAACTCGAATAATTGGTTTAAAATATTTTCTTCTGCCTTCTGAAAATAATTTTCATTATAAAGTTCATCAAAGACAACATCAAACAGGACATTTTGACCAACATACGTGAGCAGCAGGGCGGCATTGAATTAAGAGCTGGGCGCAGGCCACCGTGAGCTCCCCTCAGCCCTTCAGCCCCGGTCCTGGCGCGGCCGACTGAGAGCCGTGGGGTGGGAGCCCAGGGCTGGGACACGGCTCTGCTTTGCTTTTTAGCTCGGTTTTCTTTGTACCTATAGAGACTGAGATAATGTGGGGTCAAACCACCCAGAACAAAAGCAGGGTCGGTCTGTCCCCTGCCCGTGTGTCCGGCTGCTGCTGAGCCACGTGCCCGGAGGCGGCTCTTCTCCAGCGTGGAGAGCTCGCCCGGGTGTCTGCTTGGCACAGGTCGCTCGTTCCTCAGCCTCCAAGCTTCGTGAATCGATCGTGGCTTCCCTGCTCTGGTAAGATCACCCAACCTGACGCTTGGCTAAGGGTTTTTATGTGTTAATATTTTTCTCAGAAAGTTTGAACTCCTCTCAGCCAGGGAGATGATGGAAATGGTTTCATCTATCAACAAGTGCGCTACTGAATATATGTTCTTTGGACCGCTGCTGTTGAGGTGGCGAGGCAGTTTGCAGCGTCTAAGTATAGCACGAAGCGAGGGCTGCTGAGCCAGGACTGCCTTACAGCCTCTTGCATCAAAGCCCGGCTGCGCCCCACCGCCTGAGCTCATCCCTTCCTTGCTTCGGGAGCACCGAGATGTGCTTAACGTCCGCCTGCAGCGGGGCAGGGACCTCGCCCCACGCAGCCTTCCCCGCGCCGACGGACGACGGAGGGTCCTCCGCTTGCACGATGCGGCCGCTCTGCCAGCCCTGGCATCTCCCCACTATTCACAGACCTCTCTGGTGCAACGGTTTTAAAGTTGAAGTCACAGCAAAAATACGTGCGATATTGTTTCTGCGGAGGTGCCCCGGGGAACTACAGCATGAAATCGGAGGAGGTCACAAAAAATAAATAGTAAATGTCTCCTGCTAGCTAGAAAGTATACATCTACCATACAAACAAAATTATTGCACCTTGTTGAAACCATTAAGCGCTGCAGCCACAGAAACAGAAGGCGGCTCGACGGGCGTCAGGCGGCATGAACAGGCTGCCCCAGTGCCATGAGGAGCAGCAGCTCTGGCCGGAAAAGCCTCTCTGACCTCAGGTGCGGTCGAAGTTTGGGTTCTCTGTTTGCAGAAAGGAAGAAGCAGCCGTCCAGCGTTTGCCTGGCTTTCAGGTATTAAGACGGATACTCAGAAGAGCCCTGAGCACACGCTCAGCCCTGGGGGACAAGGAGCTGCTGGGGCTCCTGCCGCTGATGAACCCACCTGCCCGCGCTGCTCCTCGCAGGCATCTCCCATCCGTCACCTGGGCGTCCCCTGGGTGCGCACGGGGTCATAAACATTGTCGTTCCCAGCTCGGGAGGGGGACCTCGGCTGGGGTGGTTGTGGGGACTCGGCCAGCCCGGCTGCCCTGTGCTCATCCCTCGAGGAGGGCTTTGGTGTTGCACTGGCACCTCTGTGGCTTCTGGTGTCCTCAAGTGTAAAACGATGTTTAAAAATCTAGAAGCAATGTCAGGAATGAATAAGAAAAATAATGCAAAGTCTGGCACGCTCCTGAAGAGGCTCTTTAGGAATGAAAGCACAAGACCCACCGACAGCTGGAAGCTGAAGCTGGCAAAAGCGAATGAGGTAAAATGGATTTTTAATCGTTCCTTTACAAAACTTGCAAAGTGCCATTGGACCAATTTCCTTGCTAGGAAAAGGCCCAGCTTTCCTTTCTAGCCAAGAGCCGGACAGGCTCTGCCGAGCACGCGCGGTCTCCCTGCTCGGAATGGGGCCACGCAGGACCTTACACCCTATATGGTTAGCAATAAAGGAAACTGTGCATATAACACTAGTTCTTGGGCAAATTCTCTGAGCACAAGGTTATTGGTCTTACCCCAGGCTGATGCACAGTGTGTCTTGAAGCCTCCTTTGTGTGACCCTTTGTAGCTCTGTGCAGGCAGCGTCAAGATCTTGTGATGGCAGATGAGCACCAGCACCACCACCGCGATGAAGTCAACTTTAACCAAGGTTCTTACCACTTAAGGGACTGAGCTTCCTAATGTACCGCCTGAAAGTGATTGGTTTCTGAGAAAAGATGATAATCAGAATGCATCTCCAAAAGAACATAATCTCTCAGCTCGTGCTTGCAAGTTTTCTTCCCCTGCTGTTTGCATGTAATTAGGAACTGAAAATAATAACAAAAGGCTTTTTGGAGATAAGTTGACATGCTTGGCTCCAAAACCACATTTGAATAAGGTTAAAAGGGACTGGAAAGACTAAAAAACATTCACCTTGTATGGATCAAGACCAGAATGTACTCAATGAGAGAAAGAAATCAACTGCTCCAATCTATAGTACTGGACCCATCGGAATTTAACAAGTTGGAAAGTGTCTTCTAGCCTCTAGCCCATGAAACTCGAGCTCTGTTGTTCTAATTTTGCCCATTTACTCTATTTTCCTCCTTCTGTAATGCTGCGATAATAATTTTTCCCTATCTTTGTTTCACTGAATTCATTCTGAGTATTTTTCCATGGTTATTTAATATTTGCTGTTCAGACTGCAACAGCTATGCTTGTAGGTGAAAAAACTCATGCTGCGTTGCCAAAAGAAGAAATATAAGCCAGACTGCTTGTGTTAATATTTGCATTTGAAAGTACAAAACTGAGTTTTCTCCAGTACTAGACACTTCTCCAGTAGTAAAAGTGCCTGAGAAAAACATTTGCTGGATAGAGGGGAGGATGCAAAAACTACTCATGGAAAATACCTCTTTTTGAATGATATTTTCAAAATATAGAGTACTTGGAAAAGTCAACTGTATGCTTAGCAGCTAGAAGTTAAGCTATGGTCCTGTCCCCTAGAAGAATTTCCTATTTGCCTTTAAGTGCCATGTTCAGCTTTTAAGAAGCAATAACCTAACTCCATGATGGCTTTGGGGATGCTGGGCCCCTCTGAGTTGGTTTTGGCTTTTTATTTCTAACCCCTGCAAAGGGGCGGTGAGTTTTGATGCTTTTGCCGACTGACTTGGGTTTGAACGTGGCAGAAGGTGGCCCTGAGCAAACAGATGGTCTGTTATTCCCTTTTTGGGACTTAAAAATTCCGACCCTCACTTTGAAGGATGAGGTGGCGCTCATTTTTGCATTCAGCTTTTCCCCTAAGAAGAAAGTATGCTTCACTTTGTATTTAAAATTGGCCCCTCTTAATTTGCGGGAGGCTTTCTGACTGGCTGAATGCTGTGGCAAGCACGTACCGGTGGGCAGAGAAACGTTCCTCCAGGCACAGCACTGCGGGACCGAGGTGTAGAAAAGGGGACCGAGGAGGCGGCGATGCCCCTGGGCAGTAGCTCCGACGGGCTCTACCACGAAACCGTACCACCCCTTCTGTAGGAGCATTTCTGTGGTTGGAACTGTGACTGAACCGGGGCCAACAAAGGCATTTCTGTCCGGCGCTGAGCATCCCACTGAACATCTCAGAGCAAGGAGCCGCTCCGCCTTCTCCTTCCTGGGAAGAGCTGGCCAGTGGCGAGGGCTGGGCTCCTCCTGGCTCCCCATCCCACCTGGGAAGAGGCAAAAATTAGGCAATCCTTGACAGTGTTTGGGGGGCTGTTAGAGAAGGGAGAAGAGCTGCGTGGACATTGCATAGTGAAACACATGCAGCTGGAAGGTGACTGGGTAGAGCTTGCTGTATCCCAAACAGAATTAGTACTTGATGCCTTAACCTACCTTTTCCTGGGGTTTTAGCTGGTCTGCAGGCTTTCTCTGCCTTCCTTTGGAATTCACCAGATCTCGGCTCCTGGCTTTGAAAGGCGATGTGTAGCTTCTTCAAGTAGGGGGCAGGAGGATCCGTGGCGCTCCGAGATGTGAATTTGTGGGTAACTGCAACAGGCTGCTCGGAGTTCAGTATTGCTACTGGTTTTTCTTGATAAAATGATAATACTCCTGAGTGGTAATGATGGGTTTTGCATGTTAAATGCCCTTAAATATATTGCTGCTATTAAAGCATCTGTAAAAATAAGGGGTAGAGAGGTAGAGATTGCAGTGCAGTCTTTTTAAGGTGTCTACAGAGAAGCTTCTTCCTTCTCCCGTTTCCTCCTAGTCCCATCCATGCAGAGGAAGGCTGTGCCTGAGGAACAGCCCATCCCCGACCAACACCTCGGCCAGCACTCCCCACCCTGCAGCGGGGAGCCGGGGGTGCATGGGCATGGGGTGCTGGGGCAGCGTCGTAGTCGGGGGCTTTTGGCCATTTGCTCTTTCCTGCACTTAGACCTTTTTTGAAAGCTGTGCTGCCATCTCATCACCCTGCAGATGGGGGAAGGTGGGGGGCGTGTGTATAAATATAAATATAAACTGGTGTCGGAGATGGTGCCAGTAGATGGCACTCAAGAATACACAGCCTAATATCTGGGGGTTGGAGGAGCTGGAGCTCTACAGGGAAGGAGGTTTTCCCTGGCAGTTCTCTGCTTGCACCTTGAAGAGCTCTGGAGGGATAAAAGCTGTGCTGTGCATTAATCCCCCCATGCCTGAAAGTCCCACGGAGACGCAGGGTCTGAGGAGCCCTCGGCTGTTTCGAAGCAGGAGGCGATGAGCAGTGGTGCTCAGTGGTCCTGGCACTGTGCTGGGAGATGCTGGCACCTGCGCCCTCCTCCACCCTGGGACCCCCAGGGTACCCGTAGGTAGCGATGCTGAAATGGCTCTTTCAGCAATGGGAAAAAAAAAAAATATAATTTATTTGTCAAAGGGTTTGCAGTGATCAAAGGGCAGCTTTAAAAGGGGACCTGGGCAAACGTTACTGCATCTGTGCTTGGCATCCCCATAAACCTCAGTGTGGGCACAGCTGCTCTTCCAGCTCCCTCGGGTGGCAAGTGTGTCACCGTGAGCGTGCCCGTGGCGCCGTCGGGTTCGCTCGCCCGGCTCCGGAGCAGCTCTTCACCAGCTCGCTAGTGGCATCTCTACCACATCTCGCCATTGGCAAAGCAGTTATGTCAGCGTGCCCGAGGCCAGGAAATCCTTCCTACCCTGGGTAGCGTGTCACCTGCTGCTTTGGGCGCTCTTCATCCTTTCGGCCAGTTTCTGCACGATTCCTTCTGCATTGGCTCCACAGCAAGTGATCTGCCATAAACAACAGCATAGAGACACGGGCAGCATCCGTTAGAAATAAGGCAAGATCTTTCCCAAGCTACCTTCAAATCCCTCATAATTTGCCCCAAGTGTTTATCATTGGGACTGGTAACATACTAATTGTTGCGCAATTTGAAGAAATCCACGTTCTTTTTTTAAAAATGTAATTTATTTGACAAACACTTCTTTTGTTGCTCATCTCGCCCTCTGTCACAATAACTAGAGGAAGAGACTTGCAGAGTGAAACTGTGCTCTGAGTTGCATTGATTTAGCGATTAGTGTCACGTTCATCTTGAATTTTGTAACTCATACTCATTAACCTGAAAATGTTCTTGCAATTTTCTTCTCCTAGACTAGTTTCAAAGTACAAAAGCAGCTTCTATTAATTTCAAGGAATCTGAGAGCAATTGTCTTTTACAGGGCACTAAAGAAGAAGGGGGCAGGCTGAGAATCACTAAATGGTATTTAAATCATTAAGTTTATCATTTGTTCAAATCCTTGGATAGAATAGTATTTATATGGTTTACTTCCACTGCTTGAAGAATTGGACTAAATCACTGTATTAAAAAAAAAAAACCAAACCCAAACTCCCCCCCAAAACCCTTCAACTGTCTCTGCAGTGCCTGGTTGTTGTAGCTGGTAAATAAGTGACATGGTCCCGATCCTGATCTTGTTTGCTTTACTTGCAGGCTGGCCCAGTTCCACTGACTGTGAGGAAGTTGATCTCTGTTTCACAGCACTTTGCACAGCTTATTGCGCTTTGCACCGTCTGTGTGCTCTCGCTTGCGCCCTGCCGTGCTAACGCAGACTTGTTTTAGGATGGAGATGGGTGGATCCAGACCGAAACAGCAGCAAAGCCGTACCCGGGCAGCGCTGCTGAGTTAAGCGGAGACCCGGGGGGCGATTACGGCAGTGCCGTGCCGGACTTCGGTGGCTGCGCCGCCTGTGCCATGCAGCCCACGCAGCGGGTCAGCCTCCGCACCAGCGTCCAGGCTCTCCCTGCCCCACGCCGTTGCTCTTCCACCAGGACGCCTCGGCGCGTGTGAAGCCGTATGCATTCTGATGAGCAGATATCGAGTGCTCTTTGATTTCCTTGTTTAGTTTTGATGGGTTTAGTCCAAAACCTATACGTACCTTACCTATTTGTGTTCTTGCTTCCCCCCCCCCCCGCCATCCTCTAAAATTAGCTGCAGGAGAGACAGGTCTGTGGTTGGCGCCATCTCCACCCTGCCAGAGTTACGGCTCTTCGCTGGGGAATGCTCTGCCGAGGCAGAGATTTCCTCCTTGTTCTTAGCCCTAAATAGTTTTTCTGGAGCAAGTAGGGAAAGCTCAGCTGCCAGGTATTTCTCCCAGATAAAGGGCTGGCCTTGCTTAATTCACACTCCCTCAGTTTGGAGAACTAATTTCAACTTATTTTGCTCTCTTATCCCAGACCCCTTTTTTGAGGCCGGGTTATAAGCCTGTCTGTCCAAACAGTAACCTAATAAGCTACAGGATATTCCAGAATGTGAAACTGATTTCTCTCATGTGTTAATTGTAAGCAAAACAGCAGTTTGACGCACTGGACTCCCTCATTTCTTAGATGAGCACTGACATCAGTCATTCAGTTCCTTTGGTTTTTGCATTGAGCATCTGTGAAATTTTTCCTAATGGAATGGCTTCTTACAAAAAGAAATATTTAATTTGTATATACAGATCCCTTTTAATGTAATCAAGCTCTCTATTCAAGAAAGCAGATCTGATGAAACATCCTATTTCAGTGAGGGCAATTTAGGCTAGACATCAGGAAAACCTAGCTAATGATTAAAATAGTGAGGCACTGCTACAGGTTGCCAGGAGAGCTTAAGGAAACTCCATCATGGGAAGTCTTTAAGAATAAGTTTGGCAGCTACTATCAGGAATGATTTAACTATAATTGATCTTGACTTGGAGCAAGAGAATGGACTGGATGATTTCTTCGTTTCTTGTTTTGCATGATTTCCAAGAAATTCTGAAAAAAAAAAAAAAAAGGTTGAATTTAGATGGTTCAGTATTACCAAATGTTCCTTCCTCTCTTTCTAAGGGAATTTTTTACTGAATTTCAACTGAACGTGCAAATAGTTGAGCACACTTTGTAATTTATGTCACATGTTAAGGCCTAAACCTCTTGAGGATGTAGCTCCACCTCCCTAAATGTTTAAATATTTTTCCTTCTCCTCCTGTTCCTTAATAGGCTTGTTGCATCGCTAACAGCTACTGTGAGTTGCCATTTCTCCACTGATGCCAAAACCTAGGCAATTGTACTGAAGGGAGCAGAGCTGCAGCCACCTTGCAGAGCAAGGCTGAGCCAAGCCTTTTATTTCCACAGATAAGAATTAGAACAGAAAGCATTTTAAGCAAATATTATCCAACTGAACTTAAAGGAAGAGCTGGGCATTCAGAAAATGACTCATTGTGCAGGTGAAGATCATGCACTACCTTGAAACGTTGTCTTGAGGGCTGTTTTATTAAATACATGCACGAACTAACAGCAAAACTGATGCAGAATGCTGATGGTATCTTTGACTTTTAAAACCTTGATGAAATTGGTAATTTACTCATTTTCTAATTTAACAAAGCAGTAATATTAGTCATCCTTTACATTCGCGTCTCCAAACTCAATGAATATACATCTGTGTGCGACTTTGTATGTTCAGAATCAGTATTTTAGCCTTGTGTATTAAAATGCATTTAGATGCATCCAAAAGAAGATGTTGCAAGATGTACAGATTGCTTCCTGTTTCCCTTGCTGCAGTGATGGATGGAAGAGAGACAGCAGTCTGAAAATAACTGCCTTTCACACCTACAATTCATATGCACAGGCATTCTGACTATTCAGAATAATCAAATAACCCCCAATCAGAACAAATATTGTGTGTTTTCACTTAAACGTATCTCTCATTCCTTTCAGATGTTTTATTTTGGCTCGTTCAAGTTTAAATATTACTGTTCAGAAGCAAAATAGGTTTACCCTGATAGCGGGGAAGAATACTTACAGCCTCCATCACAAGTTTTGTCAATGGCCCGACGCTACCCGAACGCCGTCTGCTGCAGAAACAGGAGTTGTCCGACACACCGGGCAGCTCTTCTGGAGAGTTGCCCATCTGGCACAGGATTGCTCATTAGCAGCGCCTCTTCTGTGACGGTAAGGCTGGTGGTGATGGATGGATTCCAGGTTTGAGGAACAGAAGCCACACCTGGTGAAAAGCCAAAGCAGGGGTTGATGTATGTGTGGAAGTGGGAAAATTTTGGGTGTGATTTGTTTAAAGGCGATCACGTGGCTGTGGAAAAGGGGTTTGTTCTTGGTGAGCGTTTGGCGGGCCAGGAGGTGGCCTTTTGGTGGCACAGGGTAGTCCTGCTCCATGAAGGCTTTGCAAGCCTGAGACGCTGCCCAGTGGAGTCTGCAATGCTAATAACAGATACACACCAGTTAATATTTCCTGATAGAGATGGGCCAAAGCTTGAGTTACTTTCCAAATCCCCGTGACTTTGCAGGTTGGAATTAAAATAGAATATTTATGCAAACCACACAACTGATTTTGGCTTTAGGATGTAAAAAACTTGCCTGATGAGCTTTTGCCAAATAAAACCACCCTGGGTTTTATTTCGCAGCAGCTTTTCCAGGCGAGGATACTTTTCAGAAAATGAAATCCATTGACCTAGGCCAGGCCAAGAAATGAGGGAAGAGTGCATAAAGGTTATAACCGTGTAGCTTTAAAGACATTCAGATCCACCCCTATCTAAGTTCACTGGATCCAGCGCAGCTCACTCTTTGACACTCACGACCTTGTGGCCAAGATCACGTGAGATCACGTCTGCAAAACACCTGAATGGTTAGTAACATTTTACGTGCAAAACCATTTTCTCATGTGTTTTAGTGAATGGCTATGTCCAGTAAGTAATTGCCTCCCTAGTTTTGCCCCGGGGAGCAGGAGGCCCAGTACCAAATATACTTGGCACTTACAAGATCAGACTTGCAAAACTGCTTATTCTCCATGAAGTCCCATGGTTATCCAGCCGCATTCACCCCTATTTTCTCCTTTTACTGCACAACCCAGGTTGAGCATTGGGAATCTACATAGAGAAGAACCTGAGCTGATGAGGAAGCAGCTCTCTCCATTTCTAATTCAGATCTCTCATACAGTATTTCTGCCCAAATCAGCGGGAGCTAGGCACTTCAGCGCTCCGCCCACCCCACTTCAGAGCCTTTGAGGGTCCAGCCTTTGAGAAAGCTAAAGAATCGGCATCTCCCATTATTTCTGCTTCATTATTTGAGCACAAGTAACTCGCACTTCACCACTTGCTCTGTGAACATCTGCCCCCTTGCACAGGCGGCAGAGGCACGCGAAGAGCTGAGGTTTGGAGGCACCAGGCGTGTTGCCCAGTCCCTCCTCTCTAAGGCTTACTCACTATAAACATCTTCTAAAGACACCGGAAAGATATGGCTGTTTCTTCTGAAGGTCTGTTTGCCTTCAGACTGGAAATACAAGTAGGAGAGGTCTGTGGCTGGGTCACTAGGGTAGCGTTCTGCTGCTGGCTGTGGGAAAGCATGGAGGTTATTGTTCTGTAAACCTCTGCAGCTGTGCATTAAAGGTTTTTCAGAATTTAGCTTCAGCTCCTCCTTATCTTTCCAGCTGCAAAAAACTTAAACATGTTAAACTTTATCTCCCATGACTTTTTCTTAGACTCCACCCTGAAATTTGTCTCCCTTTCCCCACATCTCAAGGTAAAAAGGCTCCCAAGGAAAAGAGCAAGGAACGACCTAGAAGGCGATGACGTGTCAGTGGCTTGCCTCTCGTGAGATGGATGTGCTAGGACTTTGGCATCACAGAATAGCTAAAGGCAGTCAGATATGGTAGAAAGAAATGATGAAACCAGATGTAAGGTTGATTGAAACCACTTCTACTGATTCATACTTTTAATGTATTTCTCGGTCCCGGTATTTCATTGCTCTATATTTCCCCCCTGGAATGCTCTGTGTGTATGACATCTCAGCTAGCAGCTGTGGAAATGATTGTGCGATCACTCAAAACTGTAGCTTTAGGTGAGAAATGGGCAACAGGAACAAAGAAAGTATTAATGTGCAGTTTTCTGTCCTCGTATACATCTTATTAGTGTTGAGGGAAGGAACCATACCCTACAGAATCATGGAATAATTTAGGTTGGGAGGGACCTCCAGAGGTCTGTAGTCCATCCTCCTGCTCCAGTGAGATCACCTTGCTCAGGGTCTCGTTCAAAGTAGGTCCTTACCTGCAGTGTCTGAGCCACTGGCAGCTCTTTGAGACAGCCATGGCTCTTCTTTGCAGACTGAAGGCACACCTGCAAAATGGAAACTTTTAATCATCAAGCTGTCTGAAAGTGGTTACCATCCCCTCCAACAGCAAATATGTATTTTGAATGGCTAAATTTTCTGTATGTCAGAGATATCTGCCACGCTTGGCAAACGCGCGTCTTTCTGCCCATAAGCCCCACGTTAAGGCTCAGCAAAAAGACTGCTCACCTTTCCTGCTCCTCACAGAGACGTGGCCACTGCTCCCCCAGACGGGGTGCTTGCAGGGGACCAAAGGGAAGCCTTGGAAAAGTGCTGAGCTATTTCTTCCCCACCTACTGGGGACTGAACTTCGCAGCTAGGCAGCATCCCACTGAAATTCACTCTTATATGGCTTAGCTTGGCCGAAAGCTTCATGAGCCTGAGAGAGGTTTGGGTTTGTGATCATATCCAAAATTGGATGTGTTTTGCCAGGGTTTTGCTATGAAAATTGCTCACAGCTCCATTGACTGGCTGTGCTGCCTCTGCAGCATCAATTCTATCCCTGGCTGACACCTTTGATTTTGGAAGTTGTCTCCATTTTCCAGAGAAAAGTATGTACATCAGCTATTTTTGGATAGCGTATATTTAATCTCCTGCAAGAAATGGAGCAATTCACTTGTTCCTTATTTCCAGAGCCATTACATTTCTCTCAGTGACAGCTCCAAGGAACAGAAATCTTTAACTTATTTAATGTCTCCATTTGGGTGATCGAAAGACACCTAACCAAAGATCTGCTTCTGTACCACCATGAGGGGAACAGCATGCAGCACCGTCTAGGTAGAACAGCTTCTCTTTCATCTTGGGAAAAAGGGAATGTTAAAAAGAAACCAGTTTTTGGATGGTTCTTGTGTCTGCTTGGAAGCCAAATTAAAACACTACTGACTGTTCATCATTTTCTCTGGTCATTCTTTTACTTTATGCTTAGTTGAGGATAAACTGCACCATATAAAATGCATTTAGACTCTTTGCTCAAGTGAAAAATGAGTTGTTATCTGTGTCAGTACTGAAGTGTGCAGGGAGAAATCTGGGACAGTCACAGGGGCTGCCAACGGAAATAACCGATGGAAGATTTGACTGTATTTAATTGAAAACACATAAAGCAGAAGCATATACTGTGAGTTCCTTGTGATGGAAAAGTGACTGAAAGTAAGCAGTAACTTCAGAGGGGCTGAAGAACACAGCCTGGGGGATTGTGAAGCCTGTCCAGACTTGCTCCGTACACACGTCCTACGGAGAGCTGGGCTGCTTGCAGATTATAGAAGTGATTGATATTGCTAATAGTTCGAGGGGCCTCTTTCTCAAATCAGAAAATGCAAACCTTGGAGTGTTCCAAGTTCAGCAGTGTGCAGTTCAACAGCGATTGTCCTGAAGTCCTGACGTGTTTGCAAATTTGCTGAAAAAATAATTAAAAAAAAAAAAACAAAAAAAAAAAAACAAACAAACCCCAAACCCAAACGAACCACAAACCAAAAAACAAAACAAAACCCAGCACAGCAGTGGCTGCAGCAGTGCAGGCTGGGCTGTGAGCGTGTCGTTGGTTGCTGCAGCATGTGCAGAGGCCGTTGCTCGCTGCGGGGAACACCCCTTTCCTGTGGCGCTGCAGGAAGGATATCCTCACCAGAGGTGAGGCAGCGCTCGCTTAAATACCGGGTTGTGCTTGTGGGTTGAGGCTAAGTGCAGGGAACTCCAGATGAGATTAACACTGCTTAGGTGAAAGCAGCAACAGTCAAGATGTGGATTAGGGTCCAAGGTAAATAACAAGTTGAAACAAGGTAAAGAACATAGGGTCATGCCACCGGAGCAGTGTAAAAATACTGGCTCTGTTACACGCTGGGTACTGATGAAGTAGCTCTAATGAGGAGACGGACGGCTGAGGCACAGGCTAATGCTGTTTGGTCTGGTGCAAATTAAACCATTTGTTCATATATAGTACAGGTTCACACATGTGGAAAAAAGGCTGCAGTGTTTAGTCAGCAGTTTTTGGTGGGTTAGTTGAGTTCTTTTGGTTCACGCCAGCTATTTTAAAAACTGATGGAAAAGCCACAAGATGTTTGCAGAAGCTCTTGCATTAGCGTTGCGGATGCAGGCTCACCCGTGACTCACTGTCTTTGGTCCCGCAGAGCAACGCTCGTGGCTGCAGGACACCTCAGGGGCTCCCTGAGCCGGTGGTACCATGAGGGTGCAGCGGGTCAGCCGGGCAGGGGTGGCCCACCGCTGCCTGCTGCTACCAAAACACCTTTGGCGAGTCTTCCTCTGGTACAGGTCCCTTGCTAAACACCAAAAAGCACAGCTTTGTCTTTACCTTCTGCTACCTGACAGCCAGTTAAAGGACCTTTTCAGACCCATTTCTGTCTTCTGCCTTCCAAGGCACATGCCTTGGATCACGCACGCAGCCCGCAAGCTCCCCACGGGCTTGTTTGCTTTGGCTTTGCTCCCTCTTCTACTGTTCTTCGCACCAGAGCGAGGTGTGTCTTCAAACGCGGATGCACGGAAAGGTTGCCCAACAACGGGACAGTTATTGTTTGAGAGTTTTGACAGCAAATATTTTTTTTTTTCTTTGTTGGAATCATCAGCTATAGGATGGAAAAACACACCAAGGGATGTTTTATCATCCCTTAGAAAGTGACACCGTCTATTTGACACCGTACTCTGATAAGGAGTCACAGGAGAGAACACCACCGTTGTTTGGGGAGCGAAACGAGGCGTTGTTGGATAACCTCTCAATTTGCAAATCTACCTACAATTGGCAGGTGGGAGTGGAAAGCGTTGACAAAACAGATTTCTCTTTCTGATGTCTTTCTGTCTGAACTGAAGGGCTGCTAGAAAGGTCAGCACGCTTCTGTTTCTTGAAAAACTGGGTGCGTTGGGACAAACAGGAACTTTGGGGGATGTATGGGAGCAAACTGACTGAGCGCGGTTTGTAGCCTGGGCAGTGAACCCACTGGATGGACCTGGAGAAAAAGAAATAGAAAAAACCAGTTTTATATTCTCACAGAGAAAGGGGAGTCGGTTTCTTTCTCTCTGACTCCTTTTCTTTCTCCCTCTGTGTCTCACATACGCACACACAGGGGCATGTTTTTCCAGATTTCTAATTTACTCTAAATCCATCTGATTGAATAGAAGCACCAAAAATAAAGAAAACTGCCATTTCTCCGTCTGGTATTTAACAGCCCTTCGGTGTGACAGGCGTCTAATGCCTGTGCTGTAACGTTAGCACAGCTGTTATTAGAAACAGCTACCAGTGGGAAATCGCGAGCTGCGCATTCTCTATGGTTACCCACAACACAGGAGCTGGAAGATGAAACACTTCAGGCCAGAGGAACAATTCATTACCTCAGAGTCAGAGGAAACGCACGTCAGGTTGGTTTTTTTTTTTAAAAAAAACCAACACAAATATTCATGCCGAACTGTTCACCTGCCTTTGCCCTTTCGGTTGCATCCCTCCCCGCTCCCCTCGCTCTCGGCCGCGCAGCAGTTTGCCCCTCTCCTGTTTCAGCCTTCCCTCTGTGCGGCTTTCCCGAAGTTTCTTCCCTTCCTGCTGGAGCCAGCTGGGGCGGTCGGTTCCCTAAGGCAGCGCCTCTTTCTCCCACTGACCGCTTTGGATCCGAATTTCCAAATGGCGATGGAGTGCCAAAAGTTCGAGACACCTGAAGCTCGCACCCAGCGAAATGACTTTTCCCTTTATGGATTTGCTCCTTGTGATGTAGGAACACCGCTTTTGTTTGGTCACGTTAGCAGAGCAAATTAGAGAGTTAGTTACGGGAAATCAGTGTGATTATTCAGCTGGTGATGAAATCACACGTGCATTTAAAAAACCATCATAGCAGGCTGCTACTCTACCACCACAAGAAGCATGTCGCAGCGCTGTGATGGGCGGTGCTGCAGAGAGCAGCTCCGTCCAACCCTCCTTAGCAACTCAACGTTTTATCTTGCTGATCTCTGAATTACAGAGGATCCTTGTTACCGTTCGTAAACCCTGGATACTACACAAGCCCTAATAATTAGCATTTTTCAGTGTTCTGTGAGATGAGAAGTTGAATGCTTTGTTCATAACAGTTTCGTAAACTGCACTTCTGAAGTTGTTCACCTCTCATGTTCTGAATATTTTTAGTGTTAGGTCAGGAGGAATTGCCAGGCTCTAAGATAGCACCTAAGATTGATGTTCATATATCAGTGCTTGTTTACAGTGGTTGGATACCGTTCTCTGGGATTTCTGTCACTGAAAAGTAAGACAAGGCATAAAAATTCCTTCTTGCCAAGAGATGATTCTGAAATTTCAGAGGAACAAGGATTTAATGGTCTGAGTTTTGTAGTTTCCTCTCCCCCTAAAAAGCTACAATTTATATGAACCTTTTACATCAAAACTAGACAGGCATCATACGCTGCTTCACAAACAGTTGTAAAAGACCCAGAACACCTAGAACTGAGGACCTGACCTTCCTCCGTGGTAGAAAAGGAGAGTAAATTCTGGCTAACTTTGGTTACATGACTTTTACTGTTGCTTCACTACGGTTGTACCAAAGTGGTGGTGTTGAGGTTGGAACAGATCCCTGCTCAAAGAATAAATTAGATAATATACACTTGTAATTGTTGCTTTGTTGAAAAGCCATGGAAGGGTTTACGTGGTCGGTCTGATCTTTAAGTGAAGAACTTTGGCCTAGTAATACATGTTAAGTAGAAGAAAAAGCTGCCTCTTAAATAGGGATAATCTGCACATAAAGCAAGAAATCTGATTCTGTTTGGCTCCTGCCTCAGAGACAATTATTTCTAGAAACGCAGATTAATGTACTAGTCTAGACCTCACCACAGTGCAGAAGTGAAATCACTTGTAAAAATGCTAAAGGACAGGCTTTTAGCAAGAATTGCCTGGATTATTCTGGTCTGGCCTTCAGGATGGCAATAATGTGGCTGTTCATTCCCATTTGCTGCCCGTGCACAAAAGGTGTTTGTCCAAGGAAACAAAACGGAGCAGTTGCTGCAGCCACCGTCGCTGTTCTGTCCTTAGGGAACTGCTGGAATTTACACAGAAAGGTCAACTAAATAACATAAACATCTTCCGGTCTCTAATTTTACTTGATTAAAAGGGATCAGGTACTAATTAATGATATTATTTGGGCATATCAATCTCAAATGAGTCCAATGGAAACTGTTAAAATCTAAGTGCTTTATTGCCAGAAAGGGAAACTGTTGGGTTTTCTTACAAAATAAAGCAGCTCCTCAGAATTTGCGTCTGCATCTGTTGGGAGTAAGAACGATTTGCGAATCCCCGATGACCTTGCTGGCCACCTTTAGGTGTTGCTTCCTCAAAAGTCTGAAGCGGCACTTCTGGGCAGAGCTCTGAATACGAGGAGTTCTGGCGGCTCTTTTCCACCGCAGCCCAGCCCCGATTAGAAATGGCAGTCTCAAGCTAATTGTCCCAAAGTTCTCAGCCTGTTACTTGGCAAAGGATATTTTGTACTGTCCATCTTTCTCTGCAGTTACCCCAGTGTCCGAGGGAAGAACGGCTGGTCTCCAATTTCCCCGTCTCTTATCAGATCCTCCTTCAACTTGTAATGCTTCCCCACACCTGTTTTATTAGCAAATACATTTTTCATATCTTTGCTGAAAACTATTAGCAAGTTACTACTTTGTCATTTTTGACATTGTACGATTATTGCTTCATAGGAAAAGTTGTTCTGTTCATCCAGACTGTGTTCAGTATTCTCAAATGTATGTTCTATTCTCAAATAAATGCTGAGCTCTCTTCTTGCGTAGCGTAGCATGAGCCGTGCAATTACAGGGCTTCCATGACAAAGCCTTCCTTAAAGTGCTTTCCTGAGGTCATCCTCGTATAACTATTAATCTTTAGTCATTACAAATGTCTTTTTTGACAGCAAAAGCAAACCACAAGACAGCTGTCTGTATGCTGTGTGCTTAAACGTACATGGCCGCTCTCGTGAGGAGGTGCGCGCTGGAGCAGCTGGAAAAAATACCTCATTTATTCCTTCAGGAGAGAAAGGTTTGATTAAACCACTTGCTATCATTTTTTGCACTTATGCAATGCAAGAAACTATAATAGTAAATCCGTTTGGAATGATATGCAGCTGCATGACTTGGTTTTGTTCAAAAAGTATCATAAAAATTGCCGAGCAAGGGAGACGTGTACTCTGTGCAAGGGGAAGTCGTACCCTTTGGGTACCGAGCTGTCACTTCTCGCCCAGCATTTTGCATCAGGGACTTTACGGACCATGTTCACCTCCGTGTCAGCAGGTCGCTGCCTGAGGTGCAGGTCTGTACCGCTTCCCGAGCCCAGAGACCAGGCAGGAGAACGGCGATCCCAACCGCCTCGTAGAGTTTGCCCGTTAACTGTGTGTGGTAGATCAGGGGAGGCATTGAGTTACACAGGGAAGAACACACAGATGTTCAGAGGAGGAAAAGAACTTTCTTCTGAGAACCCTATCAATGAACACCAAATGCCAAAGAGTTTTGTAAAGCCCTTGAGCGTGCTCAGTGGTGGCCAAATGGTTTAAAGTCGTAGTCGTCACAGTTCTCCATGGAAAACGTGCGAGCTGCAGGAAGGCTACCTCTGCAGAATTAATGGTGTCTTACGGATGGACCACCCAGGCAAACATTTGGGCCAGGTCTACATTGCAAACTTTTTCCAGTATAGCCGTGGTGGGCATAGGGATGGTGGCCTGTGAGCTCTCACCAGCAGAGCCGTGCTAGCAGAAGCATGCTTTTTTGAAAATATGTAAGAAGAAATTTACTTTTATTTTCATTGGAATCCTGTAAGTGTCTTTGACAATCATTGCCATAATATTGTTTATATAAGCAGAGGTACCCGTATATGAAGTAAGGAAATATTGCCACATTATAAACACAAGAGCTGGGTCGAGCCCGAGATCCTCTGGAGTATCTATGGGATGTTGCCATTCTACTGACATATGGTAATGTTTTCTCCCAATAACCTTCTGCAGAAGTAGTTCTGGGCCAACTACTCATACATTCAAATTCCATAAAATGTATAGCAGAGTTTATAAAGTTATTAGAACAAAAATGTTTTTGGAGATCTCATTTCATTTTACAATATGCGGCTTCAGCAAAAGAAATCTGTAAACAGATATTTTAGCTGAATACAAAACTCTTTTTAATATTTACTCTGACAATCCTAATGGTGGATTTCAGCCAAAATGTTTGTGCAGCTTCATGCCTTAAGGTTTCTACTTCAGATTTACAGCTGAATGTTTTCCTATGTGATGGATGATTGCTTAAAACTGCCACTCTCTCCAGTCCTCAAAATGCCAAAAGGCAGTTTTTGTTGCAAGCTATACATTAAATGTAGAGCCAGATTCTGCATGCGCTTCTTGTCAATGTTTGTACACGGGGATCAAATCTTGGAGGCTGCCCTATGCAAAAGTATCAGAAGAGCAGAATCAGGTCCTTCAGGGTTCAGGTAAAGAGTAATAAATAATATTAATGTCCATCTACTAAATAATTATGTTTGTTAAGATAATCAAACTGAGGCACTATCAGAATTTTTATGGTAATTAAAAATCTTCCACATGAAAATTGCTTTCTATAATTGTTGCCTATATATCTAGCACTGGTATCAAGCCTGGGTAAAAGTCAAATGAAAAAAGCTTCGTATGGCTCCGAGTACATATTATCATCTCCAAAATCCAAAGGATGCTTCAGGAGAGAGATACAAACAATTCACTAATAACTGGCTTGTCAATGCAGAGCTAATCAATGCAATTCGCTGAACTTTGTCGAATGATTAGTCTCAGGTTTGAGCAAACCACTATCACAGACAATATTATGCAACCCTTTGCCATAGGCAAAGCCCATAATACTCTCCCGTGGCGTCAGCAATGACAGCTCTTGTCCATCCTTTGAGGCCAATGTTAAATTACTTCATATTCCATTTGCACAAGCCAGGTTGATACAAAATTATGTGAGAAGTGTGAAAAGAAATAGGTTTTTAAAGTTAATTTAAATAGAGTACCCTTTTAAAGGCCTAAGGAAATGCTGTTGGATGATGGTGAGCACTCAGTGTAATAATGGAGCAAAGGCATGGTTATGGAAATTACTATGTTCATTAAACATTTATTCTGAATATAACCCTTTACTCTCCCCATCTATGGGAAATGTAAAACGCAGTTCAAAGTGGCTGATGCACCTGAAATGCTCAAATTACTTCAGGGACGGATTGTGAGCTTATACTAAGGTTAGAATTTCACAACGATCATTTTCCATTTGCTTGTTTATATTTAATCTAAGTCTAAATAGAGAAGGCAATCAAATAATGAGACTAAAACAAACTCTGGTGTACTTTTACTGAACAACTGATTGCCAATATACGTCCTTATAATTATTATGTGGCCACAGGCTTAGGCGTCCATGAAAAATACTAGGATTGCTTTAATGGAGTTTCTTTTCAAGATCTTTCAGAATATTGTTTCCAGAACTCCTTTTTCTCAATTTCCTCCCACTTCTTCAGCAAGGCGTTGTTGCTTAGTGAGCCTTCAACTATTTGTGTCTAGATGCTAATAAAGGTTGCGTGAGTGATAGGAAATACATTGCATAAGAAACGATGACGAATGAAGGATGACTCTCACTGAAGAGGCACATTCCTCCAGTCTGTGCATAACCCGTAGTAATCAGAAGGCAATAAAAAGATATTTATATCACATATTCTCAGCTCTGCAACTAAAGTTTCAGAAACTGCAATTTCACTGTAAACAACAAACTGCTTCGTACTGTGTTTTTGTCTCCATCTCACTGCAGAACTTCTGTAACTTTGAGCATCAGAACCTGAAAGGACAAATCGACCGTGCACGCGCGTCGAGGCGTATGGGCACAGCCGGCCCTCGTACTTGGTGTTGCTGAAGCTTGTGGCACAGTGCTGAGGACTTGGGAGAGGTGTTAGGAAAATGCGACTGCAGGGGTTTCTTCCTTGACATGACTGAATACAATTTTATGTTAAGTAAATATCTGCACGTTTTGTTCCAACCTCTGTAACCAAACCTAAGTCAATAAGACTTTGCCCAAGAACACGTATTTTGGGTTGGTTCCTAATTTTCACATCTAGATAAAACTGAAGAGATTTGTTTTTTATCATCATTCTTCATTACCAATTGGCATCTAACTTTCACGAATGAAAGCAGACTGGCTGGTCTCCCATAGCTAATTTATCTAGGCCAAGTTGAAACATCTGATTATTATTATGTGGCCTTATTGACATACTGGTTAGAGACTCCCTGAACAGAATTGGAAGAGACAGTTTGAATATCCTCTTCAACCGAGTTTCCCAGGAATAGGGGTGTGTGTTCAGGTGCAGAGTAAGCTCCGCACATAATTTTACACGAAAATCCGAGAGCCGTCCTGCCGCAGCAGAGCAGAGGGCGGCGGGGTGGGAAGCAGAGGTGCTCTGCTGCAGAGGACATAATCCCGGAGGAGACATGGGCTCGTCCCAGCGCCGCGGGGTGGCTGGAAGGGGACCCCACAGCCAATGCGGGACGACCCATCAGATGATGCACCGTGGCGCGGTACGGCACGCAGCCGTTAGCCAGGCTGCCACATCTGGCTCTGCACGTGACTGGTATGATGACCTCCCTAGCTGGTACGGTAGAACCTGGCAGGCATCGTGACCGGGACTCAACACGCACCCATTGCGTGCAGGGCACGCCTGTATCTGCAAGTTACGGGAAGAATGCTGGGTCCAGGCATTATCCGGGGAACACCACGCCATCCCCTCCGCTTTTTAGGGTGTCAGTGTTGCCCCTTGGAGCAGTTAAGCTTTAGGCGTAGATTTCCTGGTGGGATCCTGCGGAATCCCTGCGGAAAAGCAAGGTTTGACATGGTCATAGGAAGTTCCCTGACCACCACCCCACAGCTTCTCCCTGCTCGTCTGCCCGTGTCCCACCTCTGTCCTTTGGGATCAGGGCTGAAGGCAGCCAGCAGTCTCTGGGAGAGAGGCTGCTGTTGCTTGCCTGCATGCAATATGAAACACATCTCATAGTTTCCAGAGATTTGAGCTAGAAATATCTTAACTGATGATATTCTGGTTTTCATAAGTTTGAGGTTTTCTGATGTTTTGGGACTGTTGTCATCTTGATTTATTTTCTGGGTTTGAAAGGTTTGAACTTGTACATCCATCTTCAGGTTTGTGCCTGTGTGCTCAGCACTTCATTGAGCTGCTTCACTATTTTTTCTTTGGAGAAAATAAAAGATTTCTATGCTGGAGTAAAGGTAAAGATGGCAAAACCCTCTTGAGGCAGTTTGGTCTGCTTTATTCAGAAAGAAAAATGCAGTAGGAGATTTTCAAAAATGCAGCCGTGGGAAATAAGGGAACAGTTTCTCCTTTGGAAATCTCTTGCACAAATGATCTAAATGATACGATCAATAACCTATTTACATGATGTCCTTCTCCCACGGGAATCTGCGATAGCACTGCCAATGGTCTGGTATGTGAGAAATGAGACACTCAGAGAGAAATGGTTTTTAAGAGAAGTGTGAAAAAATCCATCCATTCCAGTACGGTGATTTCATCTGAAAGACAAGACAAATATTGCTTGAGAGGGTAACAGGGCGAGGTGTGAATAGGACCATTCATCTCGGTGGTGGTTCTCGTCTCCCTCTTCCCCGGCACTGGAGGACGGTCTGTAGCAGGACCTGTCCTTCTCCAGGCCTCATCTCAGCATCGTCTCTGCTCTTGATGCCATTTGCATAGTGCCTGTTTCTGACTCCCTGCCCAGGAGGACAGACTTACAGTGGAGAAAGAAAGACTGGGCAACAGAGAGGTTTATTATTCCTTTCTCCATCAAGCACATGCTAAGCGTGGTGACTCTGAAAGATTACAAAAGAGGCAACAGTTTCTGCTCCCCAGCTCCTTCTGCTCCTGAGTGCCAGAAGACAGGAGCAGGTCTGGGGGAAAAGCTTAGTGCTGCTGCCTGAGCATCCACTACCTGCTGCTGCTCGCAGTAGAGAGAAGGTCCTGGAAGAGATTGACCATGGGGGCTGATCCAGCACGGATGGTCTGCTGCTCCCTCGCTGCAAGCACTTGCAGAGCAGTATTTTTTGGTATATAGCTTAGGACCTGGTTTGAATTTTCTGCAACTGTCAGATTTGTTTTAAACCTCTTATTCTTTGACCAGTGGACTGTAGAAAGAACTAATTTCCCTCCCCTCCCCCCCAGCTGTTTGATTCTGTGTCAGTACTGAGTAATTCTGACAACTCAGTCTGAGAAAAGGCAAGTGCAAGATCTCCCCTCTTGTCCTTGCAAAAGCATTTTGGGGGCAGTTCTTCAGCTTTGCCAAAAATGAAGCTCAGGAACGTTCACAGATTTCTTTGCCAGAAGAGCTCTGTGGCAGTAACTTCACAGAGCCGGGGAAACATTCAGCTGAGATAAATCACCACCACCACTTTGACAGCAAATACCCATCTTCGGCCCAGACCACTTAACGGCCATGAGCTAATCTTAATCATAAATACCATTTCCAGTTTTGCTTCAGAAAGGTGGAGCGTCAAATGGTGAGTGTTGGCCAGCTGAAATTATTTTGATCTTGATGAGAACCATGGTTTGAGCTCTAGGACTGAGGGCAAAGAAAAAGATTAAGTGTCACCCTGCAGAAAAAGGATGTATTTGGTTCGGGGGAAGAAAGGAATGGAACTCCTTATTTCCAAGACATCTAGTCGAAATTATTCCAAGTCCAAGACTTTAAGTCTGTTCCGTACCCAGCTGAAACACACAGGATTTCAGAGCATTCGGAGCAGATATGTTAATTTTCGACAACTGATAAAAGTTATCCTCCAGACAGAGAGGGAATTCCAGCTCCAGGGCAGGACAGCTGCTTCCGCGGCTCCTCATCTTCCGCCCGTTAGTGTCGGCACTAGCTTTGCGAGCACGAGACTCGCAGGCACTGAGGGTCTGGCATTCCCCGGGGTGGTCGGTCCTCACAAACACCCATCTCCACTCACCGCATCATCGGAAGGATGCTCCCTGCGGAGAGACAGTAATCCCGCACGCCTGGCCTCGAGCCAGTCCCTTGGCCTCCTGCCTCAGTTTCCCAGCTGTGCCGGCAGCAGGAGGAGGATGGGAGGGTTTCATATCGGTCTGATTCAAGCGCTGGAAGAAGGAGCGGCGGATTCAGGCTGCCCACTATCATAATGTTCAATAACTGAAGTACCAAAGGTACTCGCAATCTGAGGTCTGCAGACAGGCGGTTCTGACATCCAGCTGCGTGGAGCGAGGACGTGGGTACATTGGCTGCTAGTGCTCTTTGGAGAAAACTTATCAGTACACAACTCTCCAATTACCTTGCCTGCCTGGCTGAATCATCGCACGTATCATGCAGTTGTTTAGGTGCTGCACTCCTCCAGCTCATCATTTTCTTTTATGCCATTGTATTTTTTATATCCTTTCCCCTAGTTCCCTATGATCTCATCCAAAATTAACCGACATTGTGTTTCCTAGCCTTTTAACAACTATTAGAGTGGCTTTACCAAATGATTGCTAAAAAAGACTTGCAAGCTTCCCAGACATAATCACGTATTAAAAGAATAAAGGAAATAGCACGCTGTGCTAGAGTGACTTCACAGGCTTATTTCTTTGTACCAATTAATGGTTTTGAATGAAGCTGTAATTGAGCAGTGACTAATATTGAAGGCAGGGACTGTCTTCTCTCTCTTATTTGGATCTTGTGCCTCACTTTTATAACAATTCTGAATAATAGTAATAACAATAACAATAACAATAATAATAGTAATAATAATAATAATAATAATAATAATAATAATAATAATGTATTGTGGTTTCTCCAAGGATTTCAATTTCTTTATTAAAATTACTCTCCCTATCTATAAGGGCTCTTAGGAAGCCAGCACAGTTTAGGAGAGACAGGATTCAAATCAGGATTAAGAAAAGTAAGGGCGAGCCAGACGAGGCAGCTGAGCCAGTGGGACAGCTTGCTGCTGCCAAAACGGGTGCTGCGCTCCCCGTCCCTGGCCGCTGTGCCTGGGTGCGCACCCCACAGCACCCCGGCCGTGCCCCCCGGTGCCCCCCGTGCAGCAGGGCGCAGGGAAGGGGAGCGGAGCGAGCAAAGCCGGGGCGAGGCGGGAGGTTCACCCTCTTGTGCCCATTCCTGGCTGTAGCATCTGCCTGAACCGCAGGCTCTGCCCTCGGTTGTGGCTGTGGGTTTTTTCTTCCAGCAAGCCGCAGTGCGCTCGGTGCCCCAATGCCCCCACCCACAATTTGTTGCTAAACGTGAAACCCAGGCCAAAAGGGTGGTAGTGCCCTGGTGCCCGGTTCTGGCAGATCCCTGCATTACTGGTCCCATTTTATGGATGAGGAGATAGAAGTATAGAGATTCAGTGGCTGGGCTGAAGCTACAGCCCACAGCGTCCCTCCAGCTGCACCGGTCACAGCTCTAACCCTGTCCCTGTCCCCTTTTCTCCCCCCAGTCCCCTCCCCACTGTCTGTGCAACGAGGTGGTGAGCCGACACAGGCAACATCTCCAGCAGGACAGCGGCCCTGGGCAGGAGGGGTGATCTGCAGCCAAATCACCTTCCTGGTCCAGGCTCCTCTGGGGTTACACGGGTGCCCGTGCGAGCGAGCTGCCGGCACCGTGCACCCAGCCGTGGCTCATGGGGAGCACCCGGTCCCCAGGCGCAGGTCACCGAGATGCCCGCCGCGCGCATCCTTCGTCGCGCAGACAGTAGATAGGCGGAGGGGAGCGGGCGCTGCTTCTCAGAATAAGACCTTCAGAGACCTCCTTTAGCAAGGAGGCAAGGGGGTTCTCCGTTTCTGCAGATGCATGTGTTGTTTATAAATACGTGATGTTCTCAGAAAAGTGCTGTTCAATTTACCAATAATGCTGTATTTATTTTTCCCAATTGTATCTAGTCACTAAGTCATAATTCTGCAGCCGATTGGCTGGCTGCAATGGTTTCTCAGGAAACTGGCAATTAAGGAGCAGGAAAAACGTCTGTGAGTCACAGATACTTACAAACAAGCAGAGGAGATTGATTGGGCTGCAGCAGTAACCACCCGACCACGGCGAGGTCCCCGACCACGGCTCCGTGCCCGGCGTGGGCAGCGTGGCGGCGGCNCCGCCCGGGCTCGAGGGAGCGGCTGCCCCACCGGTGCCATTTTGGGGTTATTTGCCTCCATTTCGGTCCATTCCCAGCCCTGATGCGGCTATTGGCATCAACACCATCACTCTGTGCTTCCCCCTGTGCAGCCACTGCGAGGCCCGCGTGTTTTCTGCCTTCCCAGATGCAGGCAGGGAATCAGATGGAGCCTGCTGTTCCACAAGTTTGAGGACGGAAAGAAAAGGACGTTTACGGTCCCTCAGCCATTGCGCTGAGTTTCTGCTAGGAGAGAGGATTCCTGTTGCCCCAGACTCTTGCCATTCACCTGCTCAGTGGGGAGCAGCAAGGCTGGAAGGAGCTCGGCCAGGCTGTTGATGCTTCCCCTGTCGCCCTGGCAGACCTGGTGCAGGAACATTTTGGAAGGGAGGTGTCCTGAGGAAGCCTTGTCTCCCTGCTCTCTCCCAGCTCCTCCGCATGGCTTAGCAGTCATTTACACGTGCACTTTATTTTTTGGGGGTGGTTTGAGACCGCGCTGCGCTACCTGCAGCCCTCTCATCCCCACCTCTGGAAATGTAAGCTCCCGCGTACAGCGAGGCATCGGCCGGGGCGGGAGGGGAAACTGCAGCTGCATTCTAACAGCTCTTTCACTATTTAATACGTATCTATTGGAAAAGCAATTCTGTCCTGAAATAATTCATCTGATGTCATATGGGGAGTTGATAGAACCAGAAATAGACTCCCATATTGGTAATGCCTTGTGGGGTGCTGTTTTGTGTGGTGTTACAGACACAGGGTTGTTCCTTTTTCTTGTCTTTTATCCCCTAGTTTGACAGAAATTTTCAGAAATTTCAGAAATTTTCTTCTTTTTCTTCTTAACCTGTCTTTCAGCACTGCATACAACTTAATTTCTGTTAGCTGTCCCATTATCTGTTTCGTGCATTCTGACATACATTACTGTGAAATGTAAAAATCTTATTTCACATTAAAGCAATCTAGAATTTTGATTTAATAAATTGGACCATGCTCAAGGAAATCAGAGTGAAATATCAGCTTGTTAAGTTTCATATCACCAGCCCTCTGATAGGTATATTATGGCAATTTCCAGTGAATGAATTATCAGAAAGTTTTATGTGCTGTGTCTAATCACAATTTCTATCAGATAGAAATTACCACCTACCTCCCAAAGGGCGGATTTTTTTCTTATTCTTCTATACAACTGTGAAATTAATTATGCTATTTGGGGTGGGAGTTTATGAAAAAGACACAGAGGGTGGTTCTTAGGGAATTATCTTATTAATGTTACTTCAGCCATCTAAATAAACACAAGGGATTCATTTTAGAGGGAGGTATAGTCATCAAATGCTTTGATTCTGCGTATCAACTCTTTCCCACTTCAAAGTCTCATCTTCATTATCTAGCACCAGCTCTCATCTCCATCATTTTTTTTAAATGCCCTCTTCTGCTCGGCACTTTGAGACATTTTCCTAAGTGGGTTGTTTTTTCCACTGGCCCTTGTTGAGCTGCATCATTATTCTGCATCTTAACGGCACTCTAATCTTCTTCCTAATTACACATAATGAGTATTTTGGAGTTGACAGAAGTACATCAAGACCTAATAATAAAGAAAATGACTAAATCTAGTCTTCCAATTATATTGTGTTAGCTCAGATGGTTGGCATCTAGTAGATATAAAAATAGGCATTATTAAAATCCTTCAATCTTCCCTTGGTATTTCATCCTCTAGCCCACATTGCGTTTCCACGGTCATATCAACAGCAGACTTCTCTGCCCGAGCCAAAGATTCGCAGAGTTAGCGCAGAGTATTAGCATGAAGTCCTGTCTGTGTTGGAGATGGGGCCAAACGACAACTGGCTTCACTGGGACCAGCCTTCATCCCTCAGCTGTGAAGTTCTGGATCAATTAAATGTGCCCATAATATATGAAGGTGCTAAAATGGTGATCCTCAGCATGCAGGAGGAGTGAGGGCAGTTAGCATTTCTTAGGATAGGCATCCTTTTTTTCCTGTTGCTCACTGAAAAGAAACAAATTTTGTTCATTCTCGGACTCTGAGTGGAGTTTTCACTCTTATTTTGTTATCACATCAGCAAATATTGTATAACTTAGGGCCTCTTTCCAGAAGTGCTGGTTATAGTGTAAATACAGAAGTCTTTTAGCATGACAGCTTTTTCTTCCATCCATTGCAGTCCTTCAAAGTTTCTTATCTGGTGATGCAGCTGTGGGTCAATACAGAGTGTGCACTGCAATATCTACCGCCCAGAACTGGACAAACTCTGGAGGTTATTAATTCCATATAAAAAAGGAGTTTTGAACAGATCTTGAGCCCAAGCCCCAGCATTTGCACCCAGGCTCTCCCAAGGCCAGGAGTCTGGGTTTGGGTTGAAGCTCTTGTGACTTTGGAAGCTAAATGCAAAAATGGTTCATAAGGTTAATGTCACCTACAGGGTTTTACTGTCCTCACCTTTTTCCCAGTCTTTCGCTGTTTTCCTTCGTTTGCAGTCCTCTACAATGTGGTTCAAATGTTGAAAAAGTACCCCCTAGCAGAAAGAAGAGAGCTACGGAAGAAGATTTAAATATTTGCTCGTGCCCGTAAGTCACTCTCTTTGTGTCTTCAAGAAAGTCTCACAGGCTCGTACCTTCACGGCCAGGAGAAACGCAATGTGATGTCGTGCTGCTTTCACAGTTCCAACCTCAGACTGGCCTCAGTAACTGTTTGGAATTGATTCATTAGACTCAGAATTAACCCTTAAACACAAGTCGAGACGCAGCTTCGTCATGTGTTGCGGTACTGAAAACCATTAAGTCCTTAAAAGGTCGAGCCAGACCCGTTCAGCTGCCTTCCCTGCTCCCAGAAAGAGTTTGCAGATTAGCAGCCGGGTCCACACTCCTTTCCAACTGTTTGCTTTCTCATCCCCACAAAGAGCCATGTACTTTGCTTCCTACCACTCAGGAGTTCCATCTCATAACAGTAAGACTCATCCCAGCAAACTTCCGACAGTCTGGAAAGTCATTTCCCATAGAAAATGTTGAAAGAACATGTCCGATTAGAGGCGCTCCCTCGTGAAGTGCCGTTGTGAAGCAGAAGTGTGATCAGACTAAGTGATTGCACATTAGCTGCTTGAGTGGTGGAAATGAAACTTGTTAACTATTCTGCTGTTCCTCACAGACAAATGGCCCCAGTGAGATCTAACCCAGCTGATCTTTCCTAAAGACGATTATAGGATGCAAATATTTATAAATCACCCATTCACTTTATATCCATTGATATGTTAAACGCAACCTCTGTGTTTCCAATAAAGCTCGAACAAATGCTGCCCATTATCTCCCTCTCCCTGGCTGGGCTGAGCGGGGGACCTGGAGAAAGGCTCTTTGTCCTGGGTGCGAGCTGGCCCAGATCCCCCTCCCGGGAGCTGAGCCGGCGGCGAGGCCGCCCTTACACATTTCTCTCATCGGGCTGTCTGGGATAAGTGATGCTTTCCCACAGCCCCTGTGCCCGTCTCACCCGGGCGCTGCGGTTCCCGGCTGCGGATGCAGGCTGTCCCTGCCTTTGCAGAGGAGGAGGAGGAGGAGGATGTCCTCTTCCTTAAACTTCTAGTGATGCACTGGGAAAATTGAACCAAGAAAAAAAAAAAATCCCTTCAAAGCTCCAGGTGTTGAGATGCAATGAAAACAAAACCATTTACCAACCTCCAGCTTCACTAATACCATCCTTCCCCCCTCCCTCTGCCCACCTGCACTAGCACAGCCCTCCAGCCCCTTTTCGCTGTAGTTTCAATGACTTCTCGTCCTGGGCTGTTGTGTGGCTTTCCTGGATGAGGCGGCTTTTCCTCTCCCTCCTTGGCGAGCCAGAAGTAATGAAATGTCCACTTTTCTGGTATATTACCATCTGTGCAGTTATCTGAGGACCCGTGTGAATACAAATCATATTTATATAAAAATAAATTTAATAAATTGCACAGCTAACACAGCCTGTCATTATAGTGCCGTTTTAAGATCTGCCCTGGGGCAGGGAGCGGTCTCCTGCCAAGTTGCCACTAGTGCGGAAAAGATGGGGAATTACAAATTGACATCAGAGATTTGATCCTAAGCGGACTGTAAGTCCCAAATGGTGTGAGCAGTAAGATTTCTCACCCTGATTCAGATTTTATATATTTCACACATGGGTGTTTTTCTTTATTCCTGTCCACTTCTGCATTTTTTACCTATCAGCTTCCCCCTGGGATGGGGGGAGCGGCCCCTGCCTCCGAGCCAGCGCACGCCATTCCGCCACGGCGTCACTTAACCTCTAGTTGAGCTGGCGGGAGCGTGTTAGCACCGCGCGGCTTCGGCAGAAAGGGAGAGGAACTGAGATCACACTCGCGTTTTGTCCTTGCTTCAGAGGGTGACGTTGGCTATAGCGTAGGATCGTGAAGTGGGTGGAGAGTCTCCTTCGCCCAAGGCTTTTGGGTGCTGCGGGCTGACATGCACCATTGGGAACACCAGCTGTGGGATCACAGATGGGAGACCAGTGGCCATCGTGGAACAGAGTAAGCACCGAATAAACGAGCCTCCCTGAAGGATGCCCTGGCTGGCGGCCTGGCCCGGGAGGCTGGCGGCACATCCAGAGCATGCAGCGAGACATCCGGGGCAGGAAAACCGGTCTGGGATTTGGGTACTGGACCCACACCCGCGCTGGAAGTGTTTGTGAACAGCTGCTTCTGCAGAAACAGACGGCCCTAGCTGACAGACACAAAAATAATCTTATGGTCTTTTGTAATGACTATCACCCTCCCTTTTCCTCCCCCAAACCAGGGAACTGCCAGCTCCAAACGCCTCGGGGAATGCAGCCAGGCTGTCAGCGAGGCAAAGGGCTGGGGCATATCCATGTAGCTGAGGATTGTCATAGACTTGGAACTGGACACTTCAGAGACGGGGTGATCTATATATCCTGTCTGAAATAATGGTTTCAGCAGAAGAAAAGAACCTCTTGAAATTGCTGCTGTCACTTCTGCTTCCTGTTTATAAGGCTGGATTCGGTTACACAGATGTCAGCGGTGGCATTGCAAACGTAGCATCTGCACTGGCTTCAGGTAGGGGAGAAAACAGGAGAACATGAGCTCTCAAATCACATTTTGGTGCCAATATCTTCCTTAGCAATAAGGGAAAGAAGAAAAACAATTTCAGAAAAGCTGCAGTATATAAGCCACAGTTGCTTCTGAAGCAGAACAATTATTGTTGCTATAAAGGAACCTGTGATGCATCATCTGCTCCTTAACAACTCCTGCGAGAGAAGAAGGGTTATCAGGGGACTCAAGGGGAGCGAATCTCTAACCCCAATCTTTAATAAAGTAGCTGGAAAGAAATCAGGAAATTATACACTTGTAGTGTTGATCTCAATGGTAAATACGAGTCTACAGAAATTAATAAAGGATGAGGTCACACAACAGCTGGAGGAGTTTGAGTTGGTTTTAAAAAAATAGTCCAGATGGTTTTTCTAATTTATTTTTTAAAGGAATAAAGCCTTACCTGACAAATATGCAAGAACGTTCTCAGCAGCTGAGAGAGGAAACGAGGCGAGATGAGCAGCGATAGTACCTGGATCAAAATGTAACTTAATATTCCTAAAGCCAGTGAATGGAGGGCTGAAGGGTGTAATCACGAAGGGGAGACAGGCCAGAGCCGTATCGTGATGTGTGCCTGAGCACTGCCAGGGACGTTTACCCACCCCAGGGACAATCCATACGGCCCTGTTGATGGTGGTCATGAGAAACAAAACTTCTGTTGTATTTTAAGGGGGGGAAAAACCCCTCATTCCTCTTCCCACCCCTGCCCCGCTCCCTGCAGCCAAATGCCCCGGCGGGACCGGCAGTCGTGGGGCGGACGGAGGGGACCCACACCCCATCTGCAGGGCTCACTTGTGTGCTGGAGGCTCGTTCCCCTGCAGACGCTTCGGAGGTTCATGCAAGGCCAGGGAATATGAGAATAATTGCATATACATTTGTGAAGAATGTCTGGCTAGTTTTCAGTGATCACTACAGCAAAACTGCCTCTTGTACTGGGAGGGTTTTACAGACTGTCCTGCATAGCTGAATCCTTACCCAACACGAGCTCGCGTTTGAGGTTGGAGCCAACTGGTATATACTCGCTCACATAAGGGTTAGATTTGGGACTGAGCAATCATCCCAAATTACAGGCAGTGTGGATTGGCTCCAGGAGGTATAAACTGCAGAAAAATGTCATTTGAGCTGAGCTCAATGCTATGGTCAAGTTTTAGTAGCAACGAGCCCCAGGTGGGTGTTGGCTGCTTTGGAGGCTCGTGGTCAGCCCCGAGTTGGCCCTCGGGGCTCATTAGGGGTGGCTGGGTTGGTATTTGGGATCAATAAGGGATGCCTTGGGAGTGATGGGAGTCTCCCTGGGGATCTGCTGGATTGAAGGCACTGGTGGGATGGGCATGAGGGTTTGGGAGTGAGTGGGCATGCAGGGCTGGGCAGGGCTGGGCTGGGCTGGGCTGGGCTGGGCTTGGCAGGGCAGGGCTTGGCTGGGCTGGGCAGGGCAGGGCAGGCTCATGTGCTCTGCTCATGCCAAGCACTGGCGCAGGAGGAGGAGAGGGGCTGGGACAGGAGCAGTGTGGAAGGTGAGCTCAGGCCTTCTGGGGAGCCCTAGCTAAGCCAATGCTTGCAAGGCACCAGAATAAATTAGGGCTGATGCTTCTGCATCTCACAGAGTGGTCTGAGAGACCCAGCTCTAAGTACTGCAATACAGAAACCCTTAAAATCAAAGGTTATTTCTGAAAATTAAGGGGATAGAAATTGCGTAAATAGAAGAAGGTGACTTGACAACGTGGTTTCATTTCCTACGGTATCCTGTAAGACACTCAAGAAGGAAAGAGAACTCTCAGTATCTGCAGAAACCGGATCTGCACTGCGGTAGAAGGCAGCGTTGAGAGGAGTACTTTGTACCGGGAATGTGGGTGAAAACAGAGACAACGCATCCAGCTTGAAAATGGTCTGTCAGCAAGGTGCATCTCTGTTGTCTAACTTGGTACTTGTACACATTTAGCCTCAGGATGGCCAACTTGAGAGATTTTATCACGAATTTCATGGTGGTGTTTTCCTCAGCTGTGTTTCCAAGACTCATATGATCTATACGTTTCTTTCGGTTTTAATACAATATGTTGCTTTAACATACTACTTCAGCCCTTAAATTGCAGTAAAATACTTGTGACTGGGAAATGCATCAGAAAAGAAATTGCAGAAAGTTTTCACAGCTGGGTGGTCTGTCCGTTAGACACCGTCTAATCCTGCAGAGTTCGCCGTCCTGCAGCTTGCACATTTTCCATAGAGAACTTTTGGTGAACTTTTAGCGCTGAGCTAATACCGACCTGGTGTGAGCAAGCTCTGTCAATGGCAATGAGATTTTTGTAAACCATGACTCTTCTTATAGCAGAGTTTCTTGACCTTCCTCTGTTGAAGGACCATCTGACTGCTTTGGGGAGAAAAAGTGGGTCACCCTCCGTCTCCTTACTTTTTCACTATTGAAAGCAATGTGGTAGGTAAATTAAGTTTTCAGCATTCAGTGAACAAAATGTTACTGTTTTAAAGAATCATAACAGTACTGTGGTAATTGCAAAAGCTGTAATTAGTCACTGAGAACCGCTGGAAACCAGCACCTGACACTACATGTGTGCGGGCACCGACACACATCTGCCAACCAGCCTGTGTGTGCTTTTTAAAAACACAAGTGTGGTGTTTTTCAGCTGATTTCTGATGCCTAATAAATGTTTGCATAACGTTGATATTTAGGGACCGGACTTTATCCTTCTGCTTTTGCTCAGCTGTTTATCTGTTTTCTGTTGGTTGGTCTTGACCAGACAACCTGCCACGTGCTGACTGTTTCAAGGTCACCGTATACCAACTAATTAGTAAATATTCAAATCAATTAGCTGGAAACTCGTTCTGTTGGGCTCTTTGTCATCAGCTCCAGTGTGCTCTATCTGCACATACTCAACTTCTCAAGCTGGGAACCGACACCCAGGGAACCCGTCTGGGCCTGAAACGCCTTCGGTTTTTCATGTCAACATTCATGACCAAGTAGCAAAGTCATCGTTCCAGCTCTGCTTTGCCCTCACCCATGCATACGACATAACTGGAAGCCATGCGCGTCCTCTGATTCACTTGCTCGTTCCCCCGTTGTTGGCTCTCTCCAAGTGTCAGACCCAATCACTTCAATTCCGGATCTTGCTTCACCTCCTCCTGAGTTGCCTGGTCTGGTTCCGACCCAACCGCTTCGCTACTGAAATCACGTCAGGACAAAGCAGCCGCACCGGCGGAGTGGAGTGGAGTGCCTGCGCGAGCGTATCGGTCACACGGCCATTTAAGTCAGAATTTCTCATCAGAAATAGACTGTTTCCAGATACTTCTTTTAACATTACCTTTTGTAATCAAAATTGTAATTTTCATCCTTCTTTTCATTCTTTGCTCCTCATCCCTGTTAATTTATTCACAGGGTGAGGGGAAAGGAAAAAGCCCAACATTTGAGCAGTCACCTAGAGATCTTAAACCAGTACAGCTTTTGAAGTTTATACAAAGAAACTTACTTAAGACTTCTATCATTTTTCTTTCCATTAAAAAGCTGACATACAGATGTGTGTCTAAGGCCACCCCCTGTAATCTTTCATGTCTTGTCCCTCTTTTGATTTTCCTTCTAGTTTTATCCCTGCTTTTCTTTCTCCTCTTTATTAAATAATAACAATTTACAACATCTTTATTTTTAAACTTGTTGCCGGTTCATTAAATCATAAAGCATATTTTTTAAAGTTAGGCTACAATGTGCACAGCCATAAGTAGCTAACAAATAGATTTGTTTATTAGCATCTAAAGGTGTCCTCCCCAAACAGATTTCCTTAGAGTCATTTACTCATTTTATCGCTAACTGACTTAGCAAAGTCGTTCTTTCTTTCTGCAGGAGACAAACAGTGAAAGAAGAAATACTAAAGAGTCGTTTAACTCCAGTGACATCATCTATTTTTGCTAAATCAGTAGCAGGTCACATTGGCTCAGGAAGAGCTCTCCTTATACTTCCAGTCAAAATGAATCTTAGCTGTGAAAAGTAGTATCGTTGAAGTGTGATTTGGAAATGTTGTTAAAAATAAATAGGGAAGCAGGCAGAGGTTCAGCCCGGAGCCGCCGTTCGTACGACTTCGTGTGGCTGCAGATGCATTTTTGTCTCCACCATTCTTGAGAATATTGAACAAGTCAGGAATTATTACAGCGATGTCCCTGTCATTCTGAATAATACATGAACAAAATTAGTTACTCTTCATTCAGACTGAAGCAATTATTTCATGTCTCCTTGCATGAGGCCATGTGTAACCTATTTCTGAGCGCTGCAGACAGGGCCTTGAAGGATGGTGAAATAACAGCTGGGACTAATTGGAATTATGGTTGACTTGATTCACTACGTTTATTTATTTATTTGTGTGTGTGCAGGGAGGGGAGTAAGTTTAATTTAGTAGCAAAATATTTAAAGGGAAAAGAGCCGTAGCAATTCTGTTGTGCACAACGCTTATAAACTTCGCTGGTTTAATTAACCTTTCAACACGAAGACCGTCCAGCTTTCTATTTCGTAGCTTATCACCTTATTAATACAAGTCACTTCTTTTATGCAATACCTGTCCTCCCCACACCTTTAAAACGGAGCTGCACAGCCCCGGCTCTGCAAGGCACCAACACAGAGCTCCAGCGAATCTATCCACGTACGCACTAAGAGGGGAGGAGAAATTACCCGCTTTACCTGCCCCCCCGCGACATGGCGTTGGCGAGCTCAGCTCAGCAAGAGCCGTGTCTTCCAGCCCTTGCCCGGCACCCAGAGTGCTGTTTTCAGAGAAAACCTGTTCCGTAGGAAACTGGAACAGTTGCACTGTTTATTCACCTGCGTCTAATTATTCAAAGGCATAAGTGGTCAGCTCTGAAAATATTCAGGGATCCCAGGCTGAAAATGAAAAGGGGTTCTGGGTGCCCCGATGCCCCTCAACGCCAGAACGGGCTTTGGGAGGGCTGGCCCAGAGCCCGCTCCCGGGGGAGCTCAGGTGAACGGGCAGGAGAGCGGGCAAATTGCTGACGAGCTTGTGGACAGCGTCTCAAACCCAGAACGTTTCCCCAGACTCTTTTGGGTTTGCTCAAGTGGCGTTTTCTGACAAAACCCCTTTTTTTTCTCTGAAGACCCCCAGCCCGTGGCACCTGGGATCCCTGAGCTCTGCTCTGAGCTCTGCCGGTGGCGAAGGTGGTTTTGACTTGGAGCCCATCACGGTGGTATCTGGGCGCTGGCATTTACGTCTGGGAATCAATCCCCATATTTTGAAAGCAGGAAAACGATACTTGGCAACATTGTGGGAGTATGCAGAGGATGAATGTTTACAGGATGTTTCAGAAATGCTGTAGCCTCCTCATCATAAACAGGTACGAGACCTATTAATGATGAAGTCTGTTCTGAACGGAGCGCACACTCGTTTCAGGACGGAGAGGGTTAATGTGGTGGTTTTTCTGCCCTACTTTTTTTTTTTTTAAGATGTGGCAGGATGCTGCTGAAAATGTATAACTCGGTTCACTGGAAAGAATCCTGTAAGTCTCAGTGAATAAATGCAGAGCAGGGAGTATAAAATGTATGTGCTTTTTAATATTTATTCATATATTAAAAAGTCAATATGGTGGCTGAGATGAATGCTAAAAACATTAATTAAAAACAAAACAACAATGCTCTCTTTCAGTTGCCTTAGCAGCAGAGAAAATGTAGGTAAACATCCTTCTTTCTGAAAAATGATCTTGTTCCTAGCAAATCCTATAACCTCCCTTTCCCAATATAAATGTATCGTTCTGCTGAAGTGAACCATAAAATGACACTGGTGCAAAATCCTCCAAAGTCAATACGAGTCTTTTTGCTGATCTTGCTGGACTCCAGATCAGTAGGTGGAAAATTATCTCATTTCATTAATTAGTTGGAAGAAAATTAATCACCTCCTCCTGATGCATGAAATTTTTAATACTAATTTCTCCTCTCCTGGGAAGTACATGCCAGAGTTTTGGAGAGCCGTGGCTGTGTGCTCCCGTACAGGCGATGCACAGGAGGCGCTTCCACCGGCTCAGCCTGCCTCTCGCCTCAGCCTTTGCCGTCTCCTCCTGCAGGGACGGAGGCAGGAGGGCCGTCCTTCGCCTGCAAAGGCAAGAATTTTAAACCTCGCTGTGCCGCCACGAGCCAATGGAGTCAGGGTACGCTTAATCCTTCTTACAAAAAAACCCAAAACATTTCATCAAATTGTAACTCCATTAATATTAATAACATATTTCAACAGGAAGAGCACCGCCAAGCATCATCTGCTCCTTTGATTTCCATTTCTGGGTGGCCTCTCCCACCCGACGCTGCCGGAGTTGGTGCCCCGCCGCCGGGCAGGGCTCCGGTGCCGGAGCGAGGGGGACGCGGGGCAGCGGCGGCGCGGGGCACGGGGCCGGCAGGATGGTGCTCACTGCAGACACCGGCACAGCGGGTGCCTCTGGCTGCACATCTCCCACCCGTCCCCACCTCCCGTGCGCCGGCACCCGGCGTGGAGCCGCCTCGGCGTACGTGCTGGATGCCGTAAAATGAGGCTAAAGCGGAGGGTGGGCTCCAGGAGGGTGACTGGTGCTGATGGGCGCGGAGTCCTGGGGGGCATGCCGAGAAGCTCCCCTTTCTGCAGGACGACCACTGTGTCCTGGGAACTGGGTAGCGGCGCTAAATACCTACAGCTATGTGAAATACCAGCTCCACGAACACTTGTACTCGACTGTCCAGCGTCTTCAGGCCTGGGCACGGGTAAGGTGACCCGAGGGTGCAGAGCACAACTCACACCTGAATGTTAAAGATGCTTTATTAGCCGTTGAGAAGGCCTGAGCTCCTGGGCCCTTAAGCTGAGCGTCAGAATTAGAAACCAATACTGAAGAGTTTTATGAAAATCAGCTCAACCTTGACTGTTGAGAAATATGGCCTGACATCTCCCTCTCTGCCTTTACAGAGCGGGCATGCTTTTAAATAGTCCAACCTTATATAAAGGCTCACTGTTATGAAAAATAATTTACATTGGTTCCTTTCCTAAATACATTAATTACAGCCTCAATAAGGGCGTATGGTATTTGCATTTCCACTTACAACGATGTGTTTCTAAGAGAGAGCGCTAGGATAGCTGGATCACTATTCCGTCCATAGACCTTGGCATTTCCCAGCTCCACTGGGCCTTCCTTACAGAAAAATCAGAGTTCCAAGATCACTTTTCCTTTCCAAGAGGAGACAATACAAATAAAACAGCTAATGTAATACTAATTTCATTCAGGATGTCGGCAGCCAGAATAATTAAGCTTTAGGTTGCGTTCAATATTAGCAGGTAAAATACCTATTTGCTCATTTTACCTTCAAGCCATGAAGAAATAAACACTTGCTTTACTTTCTTCATTTACTTGTCAGATCTCTTCATTTTAGATGCGCATTTTCTAAGGTAAGTATCCAGATTTCATGTCTGTATTATAATAAAGACCAGAAAAATGCAAAGGGTACAGGTGCCATTTAGCATCTCTATTCAAGTTACCTGTATTTCCAGACAGTTATCCAGAAGGAGCATTTCCAGGAGTATCCAGGTCACTGCATTTTCCTGCCCCCTTTGTAATGGCATTTAGAAGACGGTTAGCGTTCTGCCTTCCACAGGCAACAGAAACCTCTTTAGCTAAAGCAAAACCCACCTTAGAGCTCAGTTCTGTGTCCTGTCCTTCATGAAACAAGAGAAAACGGGGGTGGTGAAGCTGCGATCGCAAGAAACCACTCCCAAATACGGATCTGCAGGGGTACCTTCCCCTTGTGTCCGGACGCCAGCATTAGCATTTCTTCCCAGTTGTCCGCACATCAAGGCCGCCGCGGGCAGCGGCCGCGCGGTGCTGGGGGTGGCAGCCCTCGAGGATGCGCTCGGGCTCTCCTGGTAGCAGCGAGCGCTGTTTACACAGGTGGCTACGAGCCAGATTTTGTTTTGGGGTGGGAATAAAAAGAATGCAATTGTTATCGCAAACCATGATCTCATCTAGCCGGAGACCAAATATTTTCTTGCTAAATAGAAGGTCTGTTTTGGTGTTTTACTTGCTGAGTAAAGCTGATGCCTCTTCGGAGAGCCAAAGGAAGGGACCACTGACACAGGCATTTCTAAATAACACCTTTACTCCTACTCCCGAGTCAACATGCACATACAGGAGACAACTGTGGAGTGAGATGCCAGACAAAGAAGTGCATTTTTTATTTAGTTTGGACTGGACGTGGCATGAAAACTACATACCCAAAGTGCCTGTTTCAGAAGCGTAGCTGAGCCGAGTTCACATAGTCACTGTGTAAGTGCAACACGTACGCAGAGAGAAGGGCGCTGCGGCGAGAGAGCCCCGGATCTGCGGCCCGTCCGCGTACGGCCCGCGGGCACACACGTCCTCGGCCGTTAACGGCCCAGGGGACCGGAGGCACAGTCCCCGTGCCGGGCATCGCGGTTCGTTGGGACGCACACGCTCCGTTAAGGGTATTCAAAACTTGCACATAGGATGCGACAACCTGGCCGGTACCTTCCTGATCCCAGTTACAGGGTGAACCGCAGCAGAGTCGCCTGCCCCTGGTTTTCGGGAGGTTGATAAGCTCACGGGCAGCTGCCGGCATTCAAAAATCAACGGGGAATAACGAGCAGCTTGTTTCCCTGGTTGGTTCTTTTCTTTAGAAATTATGAGCTGGTGAAACGGTGTTAAAATGAGTTTCTGGGCGAAGTAGCTTTGCTAATGTTGCTTAGTGGACTGTCTGAGGAACTGATCGTGCACGCAAAACTTAATGGTTCTTTTTTAAGAGAAATTAAAACATTCACAATTCAGCTCTTCGCTAAAGGATAATTATAATGAAGCTGTTTGTGGTAGCAAATGACTGCTGTTTACTGTCCCTCACAGTCAAGTAGACCATGTTTTTTAGCTTATATTAAGGTCTTTCATGCGGCTCAATTACCACAAATGCATGATGATAAGAAATACGGAATATCAAAGGAAAAATAGATAGAATAACAGGCCCCTAAAATCATGTAAATAACTGCTTGAGGAGTGTGGTAAAGATGAATTTTTTTTCATTTGAATATACTGAATAGTTATATTTGTGGAATTATAGCATCTCTCGGGGCTTTTCTAACATTGTGGTTTGTATGTGCTACGCTCATGCATAACTAGCTGTCTGCATGCCAGGAACATTTTTTTCCCCCCTTTATAAATGACAAGATTTTGATTTCACACCATAGTTTTATCAATATTCCACTCTCCCGAGATCCTCTTAATGCGATGACAATTGCGATATTAGTTCAGGCTGTTAATCCCAGGGCTCCTTTATTTTAGCATCTCATCAGAATTATATTCTTTTAAGAATATATTGTTGTATTTATCTTCATATGTATCCCATAAATAATGCTGATGAGCATCAGAGCAATAGTTGGAATGAGTTTTCAGGGAGGCGTGAAGAGCCGCATGTGATACATGTAGGCATCCTACAGTCAAATCAGGGCAGGCTATTTCAAAGGAAACCAGTGCTCTGCTTCTTCATGTAGACCTCCTTTCTTCCACTTTTTGTTGTTTCAATTGACATTAAAAGTAAATTCTGATTGTAAATACATGTGTTGCCTATAAGAAACAATTCACCCCAGTGCAAGTATATGGAGATGCTCCACCTCAGGAGCAGGCACTGGTTCCTCTCTGTGAGCGATGCAGGTCAGCTGTGCTGAGGAAGGGAAACACAGCTGTTAGGGCAGAAGTGAGGGTAATCACGGAGTAACCACAGGCCTGGAAAGGCCAGCTGATAGAAATTAAGTGTTAGGGTGGAGAAGGGTTGGGGGTGGTGGGGCTCCTCTGCAGGGGGTGAGGGAGGACACTGAAGAAAAGGCTGTGGAAAGAATTTAAATACAGGAATGATTTATGGGCAGGACTTGAAGAACTGGAGGAAATGACCAGTTGGGAAAACAAGGTAAAATATTTATGTACTCAACAGTGGAAAGCTTGGGTCCTAGAGCTCATGTGAACTTGTTTAAATTTTCCATGAGACAATTTAGGAAGGGTGTCCCTAGTTCTGAAGGATCAAAACAGACGTTTTTCAGGGTGAACGAGGTTGTTACGTTTAGTTTGTTCTAGGCTAGTGTGGGAAAATCATCTTCCAAAGCCTCAGAGCCCTGTGAGCTCAACCAGTGCTTGATGAAACGAGAAGCAGCGGGGAGCGCTGGCGGCCGCACGGACAGGACCCCTCTGCCCCTCTCCTCCTGCCTCTGGCTGCCGCGGCTAGCACGAAACGCTGGTTGAATGACCGCTGAAACAAGAGCGACGGCATCACGTGAGGTCTCCCTTTTTGCCGAGAGTCTTGTTTAAATGTCTTTTGACAAACCTGAGCCGGTTTCGTCACAACCCCTTGTGAAGTTACGCTCTTCTGAGAGCGCTGAGAATCAAAGTTGGGTTTTCGTTGTCAAATGCATGAAAACTATTTCCTGGGAGGAAATGCCCAAATGCTGCGCTGATAGCTGCACTTCTCCAGATGGAAAGCGAACGGCCTGGAATAGCACTCAACTAGCAGGTAAGAGGCGTTGAAAAGAGAAAAAGCGTATTTGTGCATGAGATAATAGCTTTCAAATAACTCCTGTGTAAGTGCCGGGGTTTCTGCCCCTGCCGTTGCTTAGGGCAGGTATAACACAGCAAAGCTGTTTGTGTTCTGGGCTGGCGGGCCACGTGCCTTCGAAGGGCACAGGTATCCGCGTGTCCTGAGCGAGCCCAGGGTTGAGGCAGGCAAACAAGAGAGTTCAGAGATGATTTAGCCTCTCCTAAGGGCCATGTGGAGAGGAAAGCAGGGTGCTTACGGCAGTCACTACGTCGGTAGCTCAAGTAGAAAATCCTCACTGAACTGTAGCTCCTCAGGTGGAAATATTTTTGATACCTCACTGTGAATACTTGGGCAAAGCAAAACCATCCTGGTGTTATAAAACGTGGGAGTTATTTTCGTGGTGTGTTTGTTGTGGGTTGTTTTTCGGTTGGTTGGTTTTGATTTTTTTAAAAAAAAAAATTCCATGAATACTTTGTATGTATTTGAGCTTGCTCGAGGTGAATTTGTGCTTGGTGAAGCTGAGCCATGAATAGAGGTTGAGTCCAAAGCTTTCAAGCCTGGAGAAGTGTTTGTGCATTTCTTTCTCATGCCAATGACGGTGACTTATGATTAACCAGATCAAGTGGTGTTGCCTTAAGTTCTCCAAATAATCTCACTCTTACTGTGCAGTCATCTTCTGTTCTGGTATTTAATTAGCCTAATTTTTTTTTTTCCCTTCAGGCTGGGTATAGAGACTTAGATCTGGATATAACTTTAGAAATATTATATATAACTCCAGGAATAACACTGCTGAGTCTGTTAAAAGGCTACGCTGTACCACAAGTCCTCTGTGCCTCTGGGAATTTCACATCAACCTCACAAATTTGTCAATAACTGAGGATGGGTAGGGGAGGTATCGCAGCACGTTGGAAAACTAGAACCAACACATACTATTGTCAGTTCATTCCGTCTTCATTTTCTTGCTAAAAATAATTTACTACTTATTCCCGTATTTGTGCTAAATAACGTCCCCGTAGGACACTGCCAGCGGTGGGTGCCTGGGAAGAGCGGGGGGGGCGGGAGCTGGCACTGCCCTCCTGTGCTGCCCACGGACTTGCAGCTTTGGGTCCTCCTAAACCAGCGTGCCGGTTCTAGGCGTAGTAACTCTAGACGGACTTTTTTTTTTTCTTCTGAAAACTTTTGAAAAAGCCTTTGAGCACATGTGAGCTTGTGGTATGGTCTGCGGCAGCCTTCCACAGCCTGTGTTGTGCACGGAGGTGTATGTCCTCCTGTTCGTGTGGGAACTGCCACGTGATGACTTCATTTGATGCTTCTGGCTCTCGGACTGAGAGACACAGCGATGACATTGTTCCCTATTAGTCTTCTCTGTCCCACTTACAATTTTACAGGCTTCTGTCGTGTTCCCTGCCCCCCCCAGCAACCTCTCTTGCAGCCTGAAGTCATACTCTGTCTAGTCGTTTCTCATGCGGATGCTATTTCATACCTTTGCTCATCTTTTTCTTCTCTCCTATGGTGATCAAGTGAAATATTAAGCTACTCTCATGGACAAAAAAAAACCATCATGGAGAGGTTGATTATGTCTTTTTCCAGAGCAGGAGTGTTTTCTTCAAGCGCCTGTTCTTAGTAGTGGGAAGTAGCCTTGCAGAGTTACAAACTACTTTATTTAAAATATATATATACTTAAAGAGGAGAGAATTTTATCCCCCATACTACTGCCTAGGTTCTGTCAGTAAGTCAGAATCTGAAACACTTGGAAGAGCTCGTTAGTCACTAAATAGTGGCCATGCCTGGGGCGAGGGGAGCTTCCCAGGGCTCCTCTGCTTGGCCATGCTGACCCTGGCGGGTCCGGATGCTCCCTCCTCTGGAGAAACTGCACTGGATTTACATCTCCGCGCTGGTGAAGAGGATCTGGTGGCCTGTATCGATCCGAGTCTGAGTGTATGAAGCAACTCCCTTTCCTTGCCTTTGCACCGAAAAGAAACTGCAGCCTCTTGCTCAGCGGAGAACTGGAGTCTTCAACACAGGACTTCATCTCCTCTTTCTGTAGGGAAAGCGTCTGTTGCTGCCACCAGACTGGTGATACAGTAAAAGCCTTTTGTGTGTAGGAAAACCTGAAGAAATACTTGCAAAGCTCTTTAGAAATTTTGCATGTGGCCCAGAGCTTGCTTTGTCAAAGAATTTAAACATGTAATCTCGACATGTAAATATTTCCAGAAATATTTCCTGAATAAATAAAATTCCTTCCAAAATGACCTCACCCTTTGGCAGACGCGAGCACGTATACTGTACATCTTCCAGAAAGATTCATCTGCGCGGAGCTCGGGGCCGCGTGCTGTGGAGCCTCTGCAGATCCTGCGAGCTCCGCAGGAGCGGGCACGGGGGAGTCTGGAGTGTGTCACGAGCGCCAAGCTCGCTGCGCCCGGCTGTGAAGTCTCTTCTCCTATCTTAACCCCGCTCCCCTTCCAGGTCTGCGCCGCCAAACCATGTATAGTCAAATGTGAGGAAGCAGGAACCGAGCATCACTGATTTTTTTGGACCATAAAGCGATTAGTTTTTATAATTTTTATACCTTACGTTGTATTCCAGATACCTAAGGCTGGAAGCAGATTTGACTCCAGTTTCTGAAGCAGGTTGTTATCGGGGTGCTGTGTGGAGTTATTCCCGCTGATCTGGCCTTCCGAACCTCATGTGGGGGTTTTCTCTGTGTTAGTTTTTTGGAGTTTGCCTTCTGGGCAGGCGCTTGTGCCTGCAGGCTCCCAGGAGAGCACCTTGAATGTCAGGGAACGCTTAAGGGGACAGGGGAAATATTTCCACCTCTAAATTCGAGGCAGATAATAACTTGCAGGAGGTCTCTCCCCACACAGTAGGCAATAAATAACTGTTACTCAGTAACCCTCTTTTACTGCTTAAAGATGTATTTTTCCAGTTGTGTATGTGAGAACTTTTACCCTGAAACTTCCTTCTGGCCAGTTCACTTCCTCCCCCCATTTTAATTTTTCTTTCTTGCCACGCCAGCTCTGGGCTGTTAAGTGTGGCTTTACTGGGTCACCCTGCTTACCAATAACTGCCTGGTATCTGCGACCAGTTTTTAGGCTGAAACTTTGAAACCTGTGCTGAGCAAAGGACAAACTACTGCTGCAAATGAAATTTTTTTCCAATTATCTTCAGTTAAATTTTTGTTGCACAAAGGAAGGCGGGGGGAGCCCGGGTGAGGTGTTGCAAAGCCTCTGCTCCCCCCTCCCATGAAAAGGTTAATGAATGTACTTCTTGGCATGCACTTCCATCGAGGTGATCACGTCTGCCTTTATAAAGACTAGTTTTCTTTCTGCTTCTCTGAAGTGGTAAGAGATTCAAGTAATTTCTTCAAGCTTGAGAAGAATGTAAAGAGTTTCTTCAAAGGGTATCTCTTCTGAAAGGGCGATTTTAGAATCGGTTTCATTTCTTGGCCAATTTATTACTCATCCAACCACGCTAAGCCCTAACCATGTTATCAGAATACTGTATTTGCTAGAGTCAAGTAGGGCTGGCTAGAACACAAGAATGTAATTTTCTGGAGAACTTTAAGACTTTGAAATTTGTTTTCAATGTTTATGGACAACAACAGAGTGCTTTAAAAAAAAAAAAAAAAATTAAAAATGTGACTCATGGGTGTGCATACACATCCTAAATACCAGAGCATCATAGGTCTGAGCCACATCTCCACAGCACGGGAATCCCGGGATCTGCTGGACGTGAGCAGGAATGGCTGTTCTCCGGGGCTGAGCTGATTCCCCTGCCCTCCATCCTTTGGAAACATGGAGAAGAAATAGCTGTGAAGCCAGACAGGCTGACCTCATAGCTTGGCGTGAAGTCAAGCAAATGATGCTGAAGAGGGTCTTTGGCCCTGAGCTGCCCGATGTCAGGCAAGGGCTGTAAAGTGGGAAACAAGGAGGGGCTGCGCCAGAAACCCCCCTCTGCACCCACTGTGCTTCTTCGCAGGGCTCGGAGATACCCACGCGTGCCTCGACATCTGCGTAGGGAGAGCTCGGGTTTACGTGTTTGGTTTGGGGTTTTTTTTTTGAAAGCTCAGTTTATGTTTTCCAGCTGAAAATCATTGCACTGTAAATCCTCAGGCAGGACTGCACGCTTGCGCTCGACTTCCTTGCAGTACCGAGGGGCAAAGGGGCAACACAGGAAGGAAACCCCTTTTGTCAGTGACTGCATTTGCTTGTACGTCAATATAGCTCTTTATCTGCAGGAATACTCAGGCATTTGAGGTGCTGTACTATACTCTGTTAATTATTTGCCAGAGCAGCTTGTGCTCTGTAAACCAGAGCTCCCCGGGGCGAAGGGTGGAGGACTTTCCCAAGCAATAGGGAAGAGTGTGCCGGGTTCCCGTCCACCTGCTGCCCAGCGGCCTCATCCAGCGCCCCTCGTGCGAGGGCTAAAACCCGGAGGGAAAGCCCTGCCAGGCGCGGGAGGACGGAGGCATGCACGGGGCTGACTTAGGGTCAGTGAGCTGGAAGGGAGGCAGCTGTCGAGAGTCCGTACGTCTGCAACCCGGCTCTAGCCCCGCACCCCTGGAAAAGGGAAACTGAGGCTCAGGTGAAGACAATCCCTGCAGAGATGGAGGTGATGCTGTTACCTGCGGGTCAGGTCTGCCAAGAAATCTGCCTTTTGCTCTCCCGGAGGGGAGAGGAAGAGTGAAGATACTGTATTTTTAAAATTGATCTGTGTGTTTTAATACTAAAACCCGACCTTATGGAGATCGAAGAATTACAGAAATGAGGGCCCCGGTGACCTGAACGGGCTGGTGATGGAGGCCAGCAAGGCTGCCCGGTGCCTGGTCCTACCAGCCCCGCTGCCCGCACACGCTCACAGGGAGAGGATCGATGTGGAGGCCACCCCAAAAATGGCCCTGTGCTCCCTGGGCTTGTCCCAGGGCTGCCCCATGCTTTCTCTTCTCTCTGGCACCTGGGATCGATTCCCTTGCGCCCTCTCTTCTTCGGTCCGGTAGGATCAGCCACAAATGCGATGACGTTTGGCGACCTTTATATACACATACACACGCGTGTGTGTGCATTTATATACATATGTATAAATCCTAAAAGAAAGACAAGCTGACTCATTTCACTGTTGGAAGATAGAAGTAAGAGAGTTTGAAAGGAAGTGAGTCTCCTCAGCTGCATAAAGTTCATTCCTACTCCTCGGGTAACTACTCTGTTTATTTTTTCCTAATCTGATGACCAGATACAACAGGCAGAAGAAATGCAAGCGGCAGCTTTGGTTAACGGGGCAGGCTGGGTGCTCTTGGCAGAGCTGGCACCAGGGGAGGCGGGGATCATCCAGAAAACTCCCAGGTCTTATGAATCAGCAAAGGAGCCCAGAGAGGACAGCTGATTTTGCAGGGATCCGCAAACAGCTTGAGCTGGGCTGTAATTTTCACAATCTGGTAAAACTGCTTTTAGAGCACCAAATGAGGAATGCTTCGCCTGTGTGGCAGAACGTCCTGAAGCAAGTACCAGGTACTGACCAGCCCCTGGGTGGTCTCGAGGAGGCAGGAGGCTCCTGCAGGCGCCCGCCGCGGCGTGGGCAGGATGGCACCGGCGCCTAAAACGCAAACCCTCATCCCGCCGGAGCCCCGAGTCCTGGCGTCTCTCGCGTTTCCCCTGAAAGCAAATTCGCATTCTTCAGCTGCCCCAGATCGAGGAAGCTCTTGCAATCAAAGGACCAGCCAAGGTGATGTTGCTCAACGCGTCTCGCTTCGCTGCATTGCTAGAAACAATTGCACAATTGCACTGCCCGAGTGACTTGGCTCATTCACTCGCTCCTCGTCCGTTTGAACTGTGGAGTATTCGCTTCTGCGATGTGGTTCAAGCCTCATTTGAGAAAAATAGGAAATAGCATGCCATGTGTGAAAGATCTAGGGCATTAAAATGTTTATTCCCCCTTGGCCAGTTAAAAGCATTAGAAATGAGGCCAGCTGATAACTTATCCATTTTTTTTTTAATGTTTAAAAAAAATTGTGCTTGCTTTTCTTTCTGTGAGAGCCCTTCTGTGAGTGGGTACTTCTAGCCTATTCCTCAAAAACCGAACTTCCAGCTTGGCTCGTACAAGAACACTAATACATTCACTAATTGAGTACAACTCTTTCATCATTCAGGAGAACTTTTCTACCTTAGTTAAAACTCTGAACCGCGAGTCCGCACTTGAACACCGTGAAGCCCTCTGTGCTCAGAGCCCGAGTTCTTGTCCTCCCTAATTCCAGCAGGCAGCTGACGTTCTTCCATTTCAAGACCACAGAAACGGTTCAGTTTAGGAACAGGTAAAATCCGTGTTAAAGGATTCCTGGGAGCCTTGGCTAGAGCACAGTGAGAGACAAGGGTGCAAATGGAGACAGGTCTGAGCTTCGCTTGGCTGTTACCGATGCTCGGGGAAAGAAATGGCAAATACATGCTGGTGGCTGGAGGAGACGTGGTAGTAAAAAATCAGTCTGTGATGGCCAGGATGACCACACACCTCGCAGCTCCTAACATAAAGCCTTTCTATTGGAAGTAGAAGCAATCTAACCACACAAGCAATCTAACCACACAAGCTATCTGTATTAACTAATGGTCAAAATTAATTGAGGACTTTCCCTAAACCAAAAAAAAAACCAACCCAAACCACACACCAAAAAACCCAAACAAAAACCCCCTAGTTATTAGTTGTCATTTTTGCACTGCAGAGTAATATCACATTTTTATATGACGAATGAACGCTTCATTGCGCGATTCATGTGGTATACCAATAGCTTAAGAAGCACTGGGAGCAGCCAAGAGGACGCCCACCGAGAAGAGCGTCTCTGCTTCGCCGACCTTACCCTTGCCTCAGTCGTTCGCTGCGAGCAGCTTCGCCGCTGCGCCTTCGTTTTAGGCGGGGGGATAGCAGGAGTGCCTGCTGCAGGGTGCCCGTCCCGCCGCAGCGGCTGCAGCTGAGGCAGGAGCTCGTGCTCTCGGGCAGCATCCTGCAGATCAGATGCTGCCCTATGAGTCAGGCCCCCGTTTCGGCGGCTGCGATGACCTGTTTTTTCCTGCAGTGAGGCTCTGACAAGGAAAGTGCCTGCCAGCATTTTCCGTCATGGCCAATCGTCCCTTGAGCCGCGAAGCGGATGCTAAGGCTAGAGCTGAAGTTTCAGGTAGCTATTGATAATGTCTTTTGGTGTCTTCCCTTTTTGTAACTTTATTTCCAGTATATTTAGGCTTGATTTTGGATCAAATGAAACAGATTAAATTTTCTGTGCTTATCTGCCTTATCGTTGAAACCGATGTCAAGCTGATTTCTAAGACGTGCTCGCTGCTTGCTATGAAAACGTCCACAGGCTCCTGGGCCGGGCTGGTACCGACGCCTGCGCGCAGGACTGGGCGCCGCTGGTTTGTGCCGCGGGGAGGAGGGCTGGAGGGGACGGCACCCTCGGAGCTGAGCCGTGACACCGAGCAGCAGACTTGACCTTGGGAGGGAACTTCTGCAAAGCTGTTTAAGTATAGTCTGTTAATCTGCAGTGACCACGTAGATGTACCTACTCGTATTTAAGTTCAGTCATAGATTTGCTTAAATATTCCTCAATGTCCCTAACTCATACTCCTGCAGAATACAGGCATTGATTTCTTTAGGCCCTTCCAACAATACAGGCTACGGCACTCGTTTTCCAGCTATTCTTCTGCAGCTTTTCCCCTCTCAGCTAATTATTGCAGTTCTTAATTTAAATTATGCATTTAGTATTGAATTATATATTTTTAAAAGTTCTTATGCTTGTCTTAGCTGGAAATATGTTCTGGCCTGACTTGTAATTCCCTCTGCAGCCTCACTGGAGTCAGGTAATATATAAAAAAATATTAAGTCAATAAAATTGTACTGTAAGTCACTGCAGGTTTAAAGATTATTTTTTTAATTAATAAATATCCCAGGCAGCCAGAAATAATTTCAAAAAATTCCAAGCCCTAATTAAGGAAATAATTTAAGAACATCCTGGGATTTAAATGTATGCCAAGGGCTTTGTCTGCACGGAGCTGAAATAAGCAGGTACCTGAGTGCAGCCCCGCGAGCCCGACCCTCCCCTTGTTTCTTGCTGTGGGAGCCGGAGCGAGGTCAGTGGTGAAATAACCCTGGTCAATGTTAATTGAGTGAAATGGATTTTCCTGCCCGCACGAAAGCAGACAGGGAATATGTATCCCTCTGGCTGCAGGGCAGCCCTCCACAGTAATTAGATATGACTGGGAGATATTGCATCCCTCCCCACGAGGGGTCTGAGCGGTGGACTGGGGCTCCCCACAGGAGCTGCGTCGCTGGGCAGGTTTTTTGAACTTTGTAGCCCAAAGAGGAAAATGGTTGAAGTGGAAACAAAAAATCACCCAAGTGAGACTAAATTAGAGCGATTCCTGGTTCAGTTTGCAGTTGGGTTTCCTGTTATGATGAAAGTTTCCCATTTAAACATTTTAATGCCCTTAATCTTTTCACAAGCTACCAGTAAACTATTGCAAAAAAATCTGTGACCGTTTAGTAACCTCCCAGGTTCGTCTCAGCAGTGCAGAAAGGTACGGGGCAGCAGCAAACCCCAAATGTTTTCTGCTAAAAGCAGAGGACGCTGCAGTAGGAGCCGATGCCGTGAGCTGCTGGCAAGGCAGAGCTCGCTGACCACGACTGGCAGGGGAATAATTACTGATCGTAAGCAAACACCCGCATCCGCGTTTGGTCTTTAGGACTCGGATCACTTCCTGCTTGATAGAAGGATGTTGTGACAGAGACATGCAACGACTGCAGGAGGTTTCTGCAGCCCAGGGGTGGGAGGGGGGTGGCTGCCAGCCCAGGGAGCGCCCGGGGCCAAAGCCAGAGCTGAAATCCAAGGGAATTTCTTCATAGCTTTCCCCAAAACTACAGCACAATCAGCAGAGGCTTGAGGGCAAACAAACCACGCTGGGTGCAGCAAAGAGGGGCTGTCCCTGGCCGGAGCGGGGTCCCGTGGGGGCTCCAGCCTGCGCAGAGCCCCAGCGGCCGGAGCTGGACCCTGCGCACGGGATGTCGGGGACAACCAGCTCCTGCAGCACTGACAGGGATCAGGATCCGCGTGGGTGGGAGGGAGCCTGTTTCACTCGGCAAAAATGCAGTTTTCACTTGGGTGGATTGGGTTCAGATGACCCTAGTTAGGTTGCATTTATAGAACGTACCTTCTGTCAGACTTTATTTTCATATATGGTTTGCTCAGATTTCTTCTGCCGGTCCTGTCACCATGGTCCTCTTGGCTCGTAGGTACCGAAAGCGAATCCCCTGATCCAACGGGGACTGGCTCCTATGGAAATATTTTGAGCATTAGCCTCTCCCAGTGCCAGGGAGCTGGAGGCAAACGCGCCGACTGCTGAGCTTGAGTCTTCCCCTATTTGCAGCGAATGTCTTTGTGCCGAACGAGTAAACAAAGCGTATCTCAGGCTCCCGACCCTCCTGTGGGTTTTTGCCGCTGAGACTTTATGGAAGGTAATGCTACGGGAGGGTTGTTTGCACTCAAATCTTAGTGTGGTTATTTATAAAGCCAAAACACAAATACATCCCTAGACCAGTGTGTACAGGTTTGCTTTTTTTTTTTTCCCTTTTTTTTTGGCCTGCTTCTTGCGGCTCTAGGCAGGATGAGCTACGCCTGCCGCACGGCTGGTATAGCAGCGGGGTCCTGAAAGGTGCCACTTCCTATAGCGTTACTCTGCAGATGAGCTTATCTGAAAAACAGTGGTGGGACACTTTAATATTTTTGTTTCAGTGACTAATTCCACCTAATTCAGAGTCCCACTGACTTCAAACATACTTAAAGCCTTCCTAAGGAATGCAAGATGTTTGCTCGGAACATCAGTGTTTGGAAGCATCTCTTATGTTAAGCTTAAGCTGCAAGTATTTATTTTTGGACACAATTTGAAATAATGTATTTTGGTTTATGTCTAACCTGAATAATTCCAGTAAGTGAATCTGTGGTAAATAATTTCTCCCAGCATCAGTCTTGTTTCTTCAGTGCTGATAATACTGATAGAGCCAAAGCTTATTCAATCTCATAAACCAAATGAATGATTCACAGGCTCTGTCTCTACACAGCAACTCTATTTATATGATACGAGAATATTATATAAATACCATGTCTTCTTAATCATACATCTGTATTCATTCTGATGGGGAGGCAATTATTTCTCTCTAGCACAGTTCCGTTTAGTGACTTCCTAATGTGCCAGAGATTAATTATTCCAGAAACAAATGTTAAAACACAATTTCAGTGGTCAACAACCTACTGCACCGCGTTGTCCCCGTCGGCCCTGGCAGAACGTGGCCGTGCCCCCAGCGCTGGGGAGGCGCCCCCCGGGGTGTGCGCGGGTGGGCACCTCCGTCTGCTGGCACTGCAGTTGTCATACAATGGCGATATCGCATCAAATAATCTCTTTTAGAATAGGAAGGACTCGTGGGTGGGTTTATATAACAGACCTGGGGGAGGGACCAACAAGTCCAGGAAAAAAATTGCGTCATCGGTTGCAAAGCCGTGTCGTACCGAGTGGCACCCGGGGCGGGGGACCCGGGGGTGGCAGGGTGCTGCGTCCTGAGCTGGGGCACGGGGGCCTGGGCTGTTACGGGTTCTGCCCTCGCCGTATAAACTGCTCCTCGCCACAACAGACGCAGAGGAAAATAGCGTCTGCTGGATGCATAAGCCTGTAACGCGTGCCTCAGAGTAAACAAGTGCTCCTATAACTGGGCTTTTGGCCACTTGAGTTAAAGCATCTCTGTGTCTTCTGGAGCCATTACGCTTGTACAAACAAATATTCAGAGGCAGAGAGAGATGATCATGACTGATGAGGAGCCCAAGCTTGGCTCATGGCCTGAACTATGCCTAGGACTAAACGGACGGGCTGAAGAGGTGCTGGTGACACGCACAAGCTAGCATCCGAGTTTTCTCCCACCTTCTTCGTCTATCATTGTGCCACCTGCTGAGGCACCTGGTGCCGATCCCTGGGGAATTTTGCCGTTTCACAGTTCCCTGCAGGAGAACGGAGTTCCAGCCCTGTGCTCACCTGCCCCAGGTGCTGGACCCTGAACGGGACAAACAGTAACTGCAGCCTGGGTTGTAGGTGGTTGTACCGATCCCGAATGCACCGATGCCTCGGCAGAGGACGGCACCGGCGCTGCCGGCTGCTCTTGTGCAGAATGCACGTGGTGTTAGAAGGACCGCTGCAAGAACAAACCAGCCTGTTTGTGGTTAATTGCCTCTATTCTCAGCAGCTTCAGAGAGAAGCAAAAAAAAAAAGATCAAACCCATGTAGTTTGTATTTGTTCTGGGGCTGATGCACAAAATGTTCTCAAAGTTATTTCTGCCCTAAGTAGTGGTGAGGAGAGTTATTTCTCTGACCATCGCATGCTTCAGAGTCACCAGTAAATGCCAAGAGCATCGTTCTTGTGGTACGCCCACTCTGGTGAGAGGCAGGAGCTCATCCCCTTGCAGCGCCGGCTCCTGGCTGGAGGGTGAGGGGGGCCGGGGGGAGCCCTGCCCCCTGCGGCCACGGCCCCCAGCGCCCCCCGCCTCAGCCCCTTCGGTGCTCTTATGTGCTTGCCTGCTTTCCTCCTCCTTTTTTTTTTTTAAATACAATTGGAAAAGGGAAAATTAAACTTCATAATTGCGTGGGCTCAGGGAACAGAGTCAGGATCAGTGAGTATGCTCGATCATTGATTTTTTTTTTTTTTTTGAAAAAACCATCAAAGTGGCTCTGAACAGAGGAGTGAGTTTGCAACATGGAGTCAGGTTTCATTTTAAAACATTTTTTTTTCAATATACTAGGATTAATGTTAGTATAAGGCCAGTGACAGATGTTATTTAAAAACACTTGGGTTTGTTTTCTGAAGACCAAATTGTAGATACTCTAGATGCAAAAGCTGCTTTATCCCAGAGTCCCTGCAAAAAAAAATACTAAAGACATGTTCTGGGCCAGTTTCCCAGTTCCCATAAGTGCAATTCCATAATTACAAGCTAATCCGTAAGTGCAAAAGAAACAGAAATACAAAATAGATTCAGCTTTAACAGCTGAAGGAGACTTGGGGGATGAAAGGAAACATGCAACGCTTTAAATATTAAACAACAGACCAAGGTCTCTAAGAGCTTGCGAGAAGCTCTTCACCAGTCACGTTGCCTGTCTGCAGCCAAGCAGAAGGCTCCTCGTTTGTCGTCTTTCGCAGGAGACTGGCACACATTTTCTCCTTACACTTGTTGCCATCCTGTAACTCCCCAGCCACCCCCAGCGCGCAGGCAAATACCTGTCAGGCAGACCCGCGGGAAACGCCGGGCAGCGAGTGCTGGGGCGGCAGCTCGCCCACGCCGACGCGGCTGCCCGCCCGTCCGAGCCACGGCGGCGTCAACGGGCACCGAGAGGTGCCAAGAGCTCCTTTCTGGGTGTTCTGGGTCACCTTCAGGTGACGCCCCAAACAAAGCACTCTGGCAGCTGCGAAAAGTTTTCTCAGCTTAACCCTTATGGATGCATTTCTGATTTTTTTTTTAATTGGTTTTTTTTTTTTTCCACTGGTATATACACTTCCAAAGCAAATGTTTATGGCGCGTGCCTTACAGCCCTCCATCAACAGAACACTAATCCCTTGCTGTGCGAGCATCCCCCTGAGCGCCGGGGCGCTGCGTCTTCACCAGCGTCACCAAAGGCCGCGCACTCGAGCCCGCTCTCTTCCAAAGGCAAATTACTCCTGTTGATTGATCTCGTACGTGGGCAAGGAGTTAATTTTCCTTTGTTTCAGGTTACATGTCATCTGAAATCCCAAATACAGATTTAATGCCCGATTCAATGTCCAGGCAAGGTTATGTTGAAGTTCATGGGATCAGAGTTTGGCCTGGGAAAGCCCTGTACGTCGAGCACCTGAATGCTGCGGAACGTCTCACAGCAAAAATGCTGCTCCAACGATGCTCTCGGGCGTTGACATTTCCATTCCTGAAACAACTTCTTAGGCACCGAGACCCATCATAATTAAGTTTACTCTTTTCATTACCCAGTAATATTGTTTTCAGATCTAAAGCATCCTACAGCGTGCACCTGCCTCACCTCCTCCTGCGAGCGATGCTGGCAGGCACTGAGCGCTCTCCCATCCTGTGCAGAGCTGTCTGCCTCGTTCGGCAGCAGAGTACGATCACACCGACACACGTATTCTTTTTTTAAAGATGAAAAGAGCAGTTTCTTTAGAAGTTTCTTATTAAATGCATAATCCTGTTGAGCAAAACCATCTTTCTTTTAACTTGTTTAGCTTTTCATCACACATTTGTTCGTGCTTGATCTACAAAGTGTTTTAACTTTTGCAAAATTTCGTGAGTGTCATAGGTTGTTTTCTCTTGGGTTTTGGCTTGGGGAAGTTAGAATGTGATTTATTGCAAAGATAAAGCAAATGACACAAAGCCAGGCTTGCTCTTCAGACTTCTGTGGCCTCAGACTTCATTGTGTTTCCTTCTCATAGCAAATGGGCCAGGGCAGCAACCAAAAACCAGGGTAAGGACTGGAAAACTCCTGTGCTAGACACTGGGCAATGAGGAAGAAGGAGCTAGTTTCCAGCTTGCATTTTATTGTAAACCGTAAAATCTGGGACCTAGGAAATTCAGGATGCCAAGCTGTTAGGATCGCTCCTGCGGTCGCGCAGGCAGATAATTAGCTCACTCATTCATGACACTAACTGGAGTCAGAAAATGCGCACGAGTTAGTAATTGCAGGTTGAACGCCTCTGTTTCTCCAAGGCAGGGGCTGTCCGGAGTCTCTGCGTACCCCAGACGAGCTCAGCACAGAGCCAGGGCGCAGCGAGGGGTTGCCCTTTGCTCTCCGTGTGCGCTCTGCGGTGGCCGGGACGTCGCTGCGACTTGCCGCGGTGCCGTTTGGACTCGGATGCGAGCTGGTTTTTACCTAAGGAAAACAGATTGTCAAAACAGACCGGGCACATAAGGAGAAAACAGACGGGTTGTGTAGCTGCCCAGCTGCCTTTCCCAAGCACTGCCCAGCGAGAGAAGCGTATGTAGGGATTCACGGCATAGCGGCAAGCTATGATAACCAGCTAATATTCCTTCTTCGGGAAGATATTGTCTTCCTAAATGGATACACAACAGCACTCCCTAAACAGCTTTGCCACCGAGGCAATCAGTAAAAGTAAGTGACAAAATTGTGTCAATAATGTGCTTGCTATTTCAGTGTTTCTACATCCCCCTAGTTAAAACATTTAACAGCCCAATGGATGCTACGTTTTAGTGTATGTGGACTTAATACGTACTCTTCTGGTGGCCAAACCTTCTGAGGAACAAAGTGGCAGATGCTCTCGCTGCGTAAGCCGGTGCCGATGAGAAGAGAGGCAGCATCAAGGAAGCTCCCTCGTGCTGTGCCGCTGCCTCACCGAGCGCAAAACTGACTGAATTCCCCAGTGGAGAAGCTATTTGATTGCGAGATATTTGGCTGGGATGCACCATCGTTTCACAGCTCTGCCTGCTGGGCTGCGGCGAGGGAACCAAACTATTCCCCGGAGCAGCTGCAGAAAAGGCCTTTTTGTTTCTGACACAGACTTTTTCCACTTGAAAACACGGTGCCCATCTGAGCCCTGATCTGGAGAGTGCAACGCAACACCTATTCCTCTGTTTCGGGCAGCGCTGCCGTCAGTTACTGACATTATGGGCTTGTTAACAGGCAAACTCCCTGGTGTTAACTGCAGTGGATCTGCACCCCCGGTGCCCCGAGCGTGCCTCCACCCAGCACTGCCTCTGCACCCCACCAAAAGGACGTTTCACCAAAATAAAGCTCTTCCCAGGCAGCAAAGCTCAGCAGTGCCCAGAAATGTGGTGGTTGCATGAGAAGAGTCATGTTCTTTGTACCAGTGGTCACGCATGAGTCATGCAGACCAACGCACTGCAAGTGGGAGCTCAACCTTCATACCAGAGGGTGCAGCTCGGGTGGTTTTGTGCAATCCTAAAGCTGCTCTGCACGATCTGTCATCTCCAAAGTTGTTCAGCCCTTCATGGGAAATGTTCGTGACCACCGCAATACCCTATCTCAGCGAGCTCCACTTCTTCAGGCTAGGTGAAAACTCATTTTGCTGTTGTCCCTCTAGCTCTCTGTATTCTAGAAGTATCTAATTGTATAGCAATTAAATATGCCCTGTAGAAGAGCTTTTTCAGTTGCAGAGTTAAGTCTCCTCTCACTTATCGAGTTGGGCTATTGCCCATTGACAGACTTTTGCTGTGATTCATCACAACTTCATTTCTTGGAAAAGATCTTTGCAGAAGTAGGAGTTGTGCATCAAGCCAGGTTCAGGCTCCCCAGTCACGGATGATTTGCTGATAGCATCCTGATTTGGCAAGTAGGAATGACAATTATTGTAATTCCTTAAAGAAAAAACGAATCTGACACCTAGATCAAATATCTAGGTTCTAGCAAATATTCCCACCATAAACTAAGGTTGTTAAGGTATTAATTTAAATGACCTGTTCTTTTTATCTTTTTTATTTTTCCCAGCACTGATTAATATCTCTCTAAACCCTTGGAATACATACAGTCTCATCTATATTTTAGCCAGGCAAGAGCCTTTACAAATATTCTCCTACTGTGTTTTGGGGGAAGAAAAAAAAATAAAAGAAGAAAGAATTCTACTAGAGGAAGACTTTGAGTGTGTTGCTTCTGCAGCAAGAGACCATATTGCTTTTAAAATATATCAAAAAGTCCCTCTCTCAGTGAATTGTGTACATTCTGTCCCTGAAAGATTTAAGTGCAGCGATGACCGTAGAGGGTCTTTGGAAGAGAAGCCCTTTATATTTGAATTGGTGTCCTGACATGTAATGAAGAGGTTGCCATGGCAAATATGCATTTTTTTTTTATGTAATCAGAGAAAATAAGTGAATAAACCATGTAGGCCTGATTCATAAGTTACTGCTGCTCAAGGCAGTAGTAGCCCCTCTCCACCAATACACGGTCAAAGCTTTTTTTGGTATTAAAAAAACCCCCAAAACTTTAGGCTGTTAAATTTCAATAAGGCCATTTGAATCCAGTTTTGCTTCCTTTGCCTTGCAGGTTTAGAAATGTTCGATTGCTGCACAAACCAGCCAAAAAGCTTCCTGCGTAGCTTCACAGGTTATGTACAAGTGTTAGCACCGACAGGTCTTTTGTATTTTTCTACTTCTCTTCACAGGGGGGAAAAAAAATTCCACGTTGTATATACAAACAGCCTGAGAGCACCTTCCATTTGGCACTATTACCTGATTATATACACATAAATCTGCTTATATAATTCTACTTGAACAGCAGTGAATTGTTTTGCCAGCAATTTACGCTCTCCTAGCTGAGCCCTTGCAGACCTGCTTTAAAAACTGACTTAACTCTTTGAACTCTCAGTTGCAGCAAGCTGAAAGTATCCTTGGTTTATTTTAGCTAAAATGGTGGAGTTTTATTTCATTCAGTCGTAGAAAATGCTAAATTTTTAGTGCAAACTGTAAATGAAACTTGATTTCTGATTCTGTCACTGTGCTTCCGTTTTCCGTTGCGACTTTGCTGATGTTTAACTCTTAGCTAATGAAGTCCCACGGCAGAACTGTTCACAGTATTATGGAAAGTAAAATGATTTCGGCGCTATCTCAGTGGCAGAGTAGTCTGAGACTCGCCTCCACAAGGAGAAAAAACGTGATCTGGCCTAAAGTTGGTAGATTTTCTGTCTATAATTGGTAAAGTGAAGAAAGTTTTGGTAAATAAAGCAGGACAAGAAAATGCTTTTTTTCGGTGGAAATTTGGAACTTTTTCACACCACCACCGTTTCGTGTGGAAATACGACTCCCTCTGACAAACGGCTTGCAGGGGATAGCTTTGATCTAATTTGGGGGGGGAATAAGACACCCCAGAAAGAGGAGCCAGGATGCCCGAGGTCCCGGGGCCGAGCTGCCAGCGTGGGAGAGGCGCCAGCGCTGCGGGCAGGGTGGGGGGTCAGGTCCCCCGTGCCAGCCGGGCGGGCGCATCGCCTGCATCTCTTGCCAGCTGCAGTCACCTGATGAGCGTAACCGTACGGATGTGTCTGTGCATTGCTTACTCTGCTTTTCCAGTCGCTCCTTCCCCGAGTAGTTTACACATTTTCCAAAAGGTCACTTAGGCAACTAGCTCAATAGTCCACAATGTCATTCAGCAACTATTTAAACTCCCATAAATGAAAGGACTGGAGTCCAACTGTTCCTTACCCGTGACCTTCGTGTACTTTCAGTTTGTTACCTCTTTTCACCGCTCAGTAAATGCCCCAGGTGTGGAAGCGTTGCACGGCCAGGAGAAGGCACCGCCGTTGACCGCAGACCTTGTGCCTTCGATTCCTGCGCTCGCTTCTGTTTCGGAGGCGCTTCGTGGCTGTGCCTCGCGTGCCTCTTGGGCGGCTCTTGTTTCACTTTGCGCGTGGATCCTGCAACGCAGAGTCTGGTCCAAAGCCACGCAGCATGACAGGGACCGAGGAGAGAGCTCAGCTTTCTCTGCGGCCGTTCCCACCCTTGGCGTGTCCTTCTCTGCCCTAACAGTCTCATAGGACTGGGGGGGTTCTTGTTCGTCTTTTTCATTAAATGACCAAGGTCCGCTTCGAGAGCACTGGCCCTGTAAAGTCCTTACGCCAGTACTGAAAGGCCAGCAGACCCCCTGTAATGTGATTTTTGGCCAAAGGCATCCATCGCCAGGTTATAACAACCTGGCCCTGGGAGTATGGCACTGGGCACCGCGTCCTACCGGCTTCTGCGGAAAGATGCTGCCCTGAAATTTGTGCTGGGGGAAGAGGAGTTTCAGTTCTGCTTCCTCTGCTTGACCTAACCCTTGTTGAAAAGGGCCTGAACCTCCAAACCTATGCATTCAGAAGTACGTGTTTTCTCTAGACAGAAGAAAAAGTCCTGAATCTGAAAAATTCATATCGTGTTCCCATCTTAACCCCTGAGGCTTCTTTGTGATCCCCTTGCCTTGTCACATCTCTTCTGAGTGCTCGACACTTAGCCCAGAAAAAACCAAGACAAGGTCTTAGCGGCTCTCCGTGTGCAGGCGTGCGTCTTCAGATAAAGCGGTGTAATTAGTGCAGCCCTTGTCGGGCACATTGCTGACTAAACCTCAACTCTATCTTAGTTAACGACGTCCTGGCTAGTACAAAGCGGGTTAAATAGCAAAAGGAGAAAGGAAGATAAGAGAAGGTAAAACACTATCTTTTTTTAAGGCAGAGACTTCATCTAGAAAACACCCAAATGATCCAACTTCATAGAGAATTTAGCACCGTGTTTGGTACAGAAAGTTTTCAAACAATACATGAGCCTGCTTTGAAAACGTCAAGTGCTAAAGCCCCTAGTGACTTCCACGGGGCAGTAATTCATCCCGATGGTGGAAATTTACTTGTCTTTATGTAATTTGCAGGGGCCAAACTAGGCCGCAGGTGAGGAACCGATTGTGGCGGTTTGCTGGGCTGGCTGGTAAAGAGAACTATTTACCAAATCCTCTGCCCTGGGAAAAACAGTAACAAATCAAGTATTTACACGTTCAACAAGTTTTGCTTTACAAGGACAGGCTGGTTCACAAAAATCTGTGTTGTGCTACAGAGAGAAATGTTTTTGTGCTTGGAAGGAGCCGCTGTGAGCGCGGAGATGTCCGGCGTGGACATCGCTGCGGTGGGAACGGCGCTGGGTGGAAGGGCGAGGGCAGCGGCACGGCGAAGCGCCAGCGGAGGATGGGGTCGGGTGGTGGCACGGAGCGCAGGCGGGAGCTGCCGGCTCTGCCCTTGGCCGTGGGAGGGGAAGGCTGAGCGCAGAAGAGCCCACGGGCGCTGGGTCGGGGTGACCAGCCCCGGGGGATCGGGACCCCGCCGGTGGCAGGGGCTCGGCACCCACGACCCGCAGGAGGATGGACGGGTGCCCGGTGGGGACGGGGGTCAAACCTGGGCAAGGACACTGGAAACGAGGGATGGTCAGGGTGGCAGGGAGGTGACGGGGCTGGTCGCCTATGCCAGCTGAAGTACCCGGGCCAGCAGATTGTGTACTAGATTGCTGCTGCTTCCAAACTGCGTGCCGTTTTAAACCATGCCCGTTAAGAATATTACTCCCTACGTAATTAGCTGCATGATCGACCTCATAGAAGGAGGTAATGCCTTTGCCCTCATCTCTATCTTGTTCTGGGAGGCAGACACTTCAAAACAGAGTTTGGTCTTTTTTAGCCTTTTTTTCCCTTTGAGTGATGCCGGGCTGCCCATGGGGGCGCAGGGCTCGAGCAGGCGACTGCGATCAGGGACGGCGTCTCAGTGAAACCAGGAATGGAAACCACGAAGGCGGCTGGGGCCAGGTTTGTAGCTTTAACCCTCCCCTGCGTGGAAGCGCAGGGTGCTGCTCACAACCAGAGCGGAGATTTAAAGGATGCGGGTGACTTGGAGGGGAACTGGTTGAGGTCTGCGAGGTTAAAAGGAGGTGTTTAACCTCGTTAAGTAGCTTCGTTATAAAGGGTAGGGCGAATGTCTCGGCTGTTACAACATTACTCAGAAGGCAAAAGTGACAACCCAGCAGAATTATTAAAAAGACTCTTATCGTGTTAGTGGCAGATTGTTTCTGGAAACGGAGAAATGGCTGCGTAATGGGAACTGCAGGTTTTCCTGGAATTCTGGATGTTGTACAAAAACAGCTCTTTTCAGACCCAGCAGACGCAAGCGAAGTAAAATAGGTTTTTTCAAATGGAAAGCTGCCAGTTATTCCAGATTGTTGTGATAGTTTAGTGATTCACACAAGACTTTAGTAGACTGTTAGCGAAAACTTCTTTTTAAAACGCACTACGGGTTACAAAGCGTATTTGCGAATAAAGAATTCACGTTTTAAAATAAGTCTTCCGTGCAGTTTTTTCTGCTTCCTGAGGACTTTCAGTGGCCAAACAAAGCCTCCTGCCTGGAGGCCGGGTATCAGCAGGACAGATGGAGGGTACGGCTCGGCCACGAGCACAGCCGCCCGTGCTCCGTGGGTGCGCAGAGGGGGCACAGGGAACCCCGGGGAGCACGGGACCAAGGCCGTGACGGCTGGGTTTGTGGACAGCCCAGGTGTGCTGCTGACCCCCAAGGCAAGGTGGGAAGTGTTTCACCTCCTGCTCTGCAGCTGCAAGATCCTTATTTAAAATAAAATTTAAAACAAAACAAAACACAACAAACAACCCCCCACAAAAAACCTCAAAGCCAAAACCCCTTGATGCTATTTTATAAAAGCTTGTGATCGATGTAATTTAGACAGAAAGACAATGAAGCTTCTCTTTTTTCCTGCTGAAATCCTGCATGTGCAGAGGCTGCAAGGCCCTATGTTTTCCAGCTAGGTGCTTTATTTCAAGGTCTGGCTTTACACCCTCTAGACAGAGTAAAAGCAAATTTACTCCAAGAGTAGGAAGAACAAAATTATGCCTAAAAAAGAGGGAATTAGGCTGAAGTAGGTCACCACGTATCATCATCTGATTTAGTATTTAACAAGGGATTCTGCTTGTCGAGCAAGTCTTTTTGAAGGCATTTAAGACAACGCTTAGGCTGCAGGATCACCAGGTGGCCACCAAGGAAGATGCGTCCTGTCTTTGGTCCCTCTTTTTCCACTTCTGTTGGAAGAGTTGCACTGATCAATAAGCACTGCCAATAAGCACAGCTTCGTACTTTATATAAAATAAAGCATCTAAAGCAAATGACTATGATAGGAATACAGAAAACATGACGGCGCTAGCGGATAAAGATGTCCATTGACGTGGGAGTTCAGGCATGATTCCTAAATGCAAAACATAAAAGAACGCATTTAATTATTCTGTGATTACGTATTAATTACCTTTCTGTGGCATGTAGACCCAGGCAGAATAAAAGGTCTCTAGGCAGAATGAGTCTAGTTCCTTTAAGGAAACAAAACTCAAAGACAGACAGATGTGTGCCAGAGGAAGCTGATAGGGTTTGCTCTATCTCGTTAGGTTTTCCCAAATACTCTTTTGCAAAAAATTACCCAGTGCACAAAACCCCTTTTTGTTCGAGTCCTGGTGAGTTAAGATTAAAGGCAGAATGGAAAATTGATCTTGTGACTTAACAGCAAGAGAAAGAATGAAAAAGGTATTCACCTTCAGTTTGGAAAGACTAAAGTAGTCTGGTTCTTCAAAACGGGATTGAAAACTGGGGTTTTACACCTTCTTTTCTTGGTACTCATTTTTCTCTAATGTGACTTGTTTAAGTAATCAGTCTAGCTTGTTCCTAACAAACAGCAAGAAAGAAGGCAAACTTTTATGAACGGTACATACCCCTGCTCCACACGCACTGCCGCTCTGGGAACTAACGTCTTGTTAAAGTAACAACACGAGAGCTGAGGGACTGCAGCTAATGCATTTTGCAAGGATTCCACACTGGTATAGAGCGACGTGTGGGTCACAAATGCTTCCCAGGCCTTTCAGAGCAGGAGCAGATTTAATGCATCAACCACCACTTTAAATGCATCTAACTTATTCCAGAGCTCACACTATTCGTTCCCAGTGATTAGGTCTACATCATTCACAATTAAACGTGTAGCCCTTGGAGCGGTACATGGATTTACCATCAGATTATTAAACTGATGGCCTTCTGTCTTGAAACCAAAGGTGCAATGAGACCCAATGCCTAGAAGGAAGTTAGGCTAATTCTGACAGAGCCAGGCCAATACTTTTCATTTTGAAGGAAGCTTGCCACAGCAGGCGCTAAAATGCCTGTGCACAAGTCTCTGCCACTGAAAAAAAATGAACTTAAACTTTTTTACATATAGATATGTTGTTATTGTGTGTGTGTGTAATACACATCCCCCAATAAAGAAATTAATTGCATTGCCTTTGGTCTTTTGGTGACCATTTTGGACGATCGCAAGCGGCTCTATACTCAATGAATTCCATATCCCTAATTGTTCACTGTATCCTTTGTAAATTACCCCTTCAGCACATATATTAGACGGTGAGCTATTTTTAGCATTCCTATAAACATTCGTGCCTATTGACAGCCAGCCCTTAAACTGAGCTGGCCCCTTCATTTAAGCAAGGCTCTCAAGAGTAACAGCTCCAGATTTGATCATTTATCCTTGTCCTGGGGGGGGATGCGCTGCCTCTCCAGCTGTCCTAGACGCCATCCTGCTCAGGGATTTTTGTGCTTGCAGCTCAGCCCCTCTTCGTAGCTAGCAGGAGATCGGTGTTTTGTGAAATTCGCATAAGAAGAAAAATACCACCTTAAAGGAACTTTGAAAATAAAGAAGGCTGGGTTTCTCCCTGTCTCAGGTGGAAGGTTGTCAGGGAAGCAGAGGAGCTTCATCCAATTCTCAGGAACTAAAAGTTTTGTTTAAAAGTTTTAATCTATCTTAATATAAATTTAAAGATGGGAAGTAAAGAGCTTCACAGTAATGACCTCTCTTTTCTGCGTGCTTCCTCAGCATCTCTTCCAGCTTGCCTCCCTCCACAGTGCACAGCTGTGAAATGTGTTCACTGCCGAGGGGAAGAAATTACCTCTTTTTAGAAGCAACGTGTGATGTGTGTAGCTGCGTCCCCTCTTCCAATTACGCTTGTCAAACAATGTTGGTTGAGGTAAGCGGCAGACTGGAATGAGTGCGAGGTGTTTCGTCCGGAAAGCAGCGTTGCTTCAGTCAGATACATAATACAATTTACTCTCTTTACCATTAAACCCATCCCAGCTTCATTTCTGCCCACTGAGCAGAGCCTGTGGGGCTCTATGGGCTCCAGCACAGCTGCCGCCGCGAGGCTGCCGCAGCCTGTCCTGGCAAACGTGGAAAGGGAAGGAAACACAACTGCTGTGAGTTGCACCGCGGCTGTAACGCTGCTCCGTGCAGGACAGGGCAGGAGGGACAGCAAAGGGGAAATATCTATAGGAGAGAAGAAATCCCCTGGGACACTGGAGCCGTGGGCCGGGCAGCACTCGAGGGGGCCGGGCTCCGGCAGCCCGGAGCAGGCGCGCCGTGGCCCCGGCCCCTTCCCAAGCGCGGGGCCTGGGAATCGCTCTTGTTGCACCATCGTTACTGTAGAATAGATTGAGAATGTGTTTACCAAAGAGGCTGCCAATAAAACAAGTGTGTCCTGAAGCGTGCTGCCTAATAACATTAGTATTGTGACTTGTATATTCCATGCCTCCAAAATATGAATAAGTTTATAGAAACTATGACAGATCTTTAAAACAAATGCTTTTTATTTTTTTTTCTTTTCTATTTTTTTTAACAACTTTTCAGTGTTGGCCGTTTAAGGAATCTGAAAATTGAATCCATCCATCTGGCCCTAACAAAACAAACAACATATTTGTCTCTGTATTCTCTCTTCACTCCGACGCTTAAAGATCCTAAATGCAACTAAATAGATGTGAAATGGTAGGGGAAGAGAAGGTTAAAATCACTTACCCCTCAGTCTATTAGCTTGGTCATATTCTAAAGAGATGATCCGAATTATTTACCAAAATTTCTACCGTAGTCTTGAGTGTTCAGAAAATTTTAGAACATCTGGAAAAAGCAGTTGGTAAAATAATAGGACGGAGTCTGAAAATCCAGGGGTCGGTCTCGTTCTCTCGCGTGCAAGGCTGCCTTTCTTGACCTGAAGTTATCAGAGCCATAGAGGGCTCCGAGGCTTTTACCCATGCATGTATCTAAGGGTATCATGAGAGGCTTTTTCAAGAGAGGATAAGAAGTAGCAGTCCTGTTCCAAGTCAATTATTTAAACCACAGTAATCTGGTGACGCTCGCTAAGGTCTCCACAGATGTTCAGAAATGATACTATTGTTCTCTGCATTTCACCGATCTCCTTCATCACGATTCCTCCACCATTTCATGGGCTGATGAAGGTTTTTTTACCATCACTGTTTTGTTCTTTTAGACTGGGGAGAAATACCAGGAAATATGTGATGGTGTCTCACCCGTGAGCCCGATTTGTCCCTCTGTGAGTTGTGCTAGTATAAAATGCAACAATCCACAAATTCTCCTCTTCCACACGCAGAATGACATAGTTTCAGAAATTCAATTATCTCTGGGCCTCCATTTTGAAGTGACAGTTCCCAGATCCCCTCAAGGCTTCGTGCATTCTGCTGTACGTGGTTTTATATATAATCTCTTTAATTTTTCTTTTCTGGAATAACAACAGATGTTTTCATCAAGAAAGCTTTGGTTGCGGAGAGCAGGTCCTGATGCCGTGTGTGTGCACGCTCCCTGAGCCTCTGAGCTGAAAACTTCATATGCTCCATGTGTGCAGCTCTATGTCAGGAAAATGCCATGATTAACCCTGTCTAAGGATCTGGCCGATATTTTCTCCCTTTCTTTTGTCTTCTACGTGGCAGTGAGTTGCCCTACTGGCCATCTAAGCAACATGCAGGTCTTCATGTATGGGTCTGAAGATTTAGCATCCTCCCATACTGAACGATAACCCTGATATTGCTTCCCTCTAGAGAAGGTATTTTGTCCGTCAACAGAACGAAATCACATCATTCGGATACTGATTAAATTTTGAGGAAGGCAGTAGGAAATTGATCTTGTCAATTTTTATATCTGTGTTCAGATCAGTTGGGGATTGATCACTCTTCACCTTGCTAAATGAGAGAAAGCTGTAAAGTGTTAATCTTTATCAGAAAAGCTAGAAGCAGACTAGCCAGATTATTTTCATTAAACTTCCTCCCCCTGTCTATAACCTTGGTCACATAATCAGGAATGAAAGTTGTTATCTATTGCATTCACATCTGTTACTAATTTTTTTGAAACCTCTTTTAAATCTGATTAGAACTTCTCATCTAAACCAAACAAATTCTGAACTCAAGGCTAAAAGGTATCAGGTTAGCTTAGTAATTCACACAATATTTTTATTTTCTCTTCCTAATTGAATTTGTACATTGATTTGTGTTACTGTTCTCCTGACCAGTTATGATTAACTGTTTATAAAATGCCAAGGGTATACAATGCACTGTGAAGACATTGACTGCAAATTGCTTTTCTCGTTAATACAGCCCATCATTTCTGTCCCTCGCCCAGGCAATTTGCCGTGCGCATACTCCAGCTCTTCCTCGCCATTCAGCTCTAATAAGGCATCTTCTTTATGGCTTACTGGGAATGTTACCTGAAATGATAACTCTTGAGGACCGTCCTGTATGAGTGCCATGAATTTTGAGGGAACGTCCCACTCGGCCAGTGGTAGTACAGGTAAAAAGATTAGGCAACTCAACACGTTTACTTCACCTCCTCGTGAGCATCCCCGTTAGTTTCCATTGCCTCAGGGTCACTGCAGCAGTACGACAGCATCTAGAAAGAGCAGATGCATGGGAACGCGCTGGGCTCCGCTCCACAGCGCTGTGGTTTCCTGTTTTCTTTCTCAGTTATTTAGAAAGGTCTCTCAACAAAAATAGTCACCGGTCCCTCCGGGGAGATGCCTTCTCCTGCAGTCCAGCATCCTGGAGAGAACCCCGCTGCCGACAGCAGCTCCCCGCACCGATGCAAGGGCTGGGGCTGGGGCTGTGCGTCCCCCCGTACGGAGGCACGGCAGGCTGGCTTGTCGCACTGCTGGGTTTAGAGGGAGGGCAAAAATAACCTGTTGAGTTTCACTTTCATTCGGAGTGACAAGAGGGATAGATGCTCGCACAAAGTATCGCTTTGTAGAAATGTCTTAATAAAGCCACTAAAAACTCATCTATTAGTTGATTTAGCGCTTTACGAAGGGCTGTCCCGGAGGAGGCAGCGGCACGGCTGCGGCGGAGGCGGCTGGGAGGCAGAAAGCCCCTGAGCCTCGAGTCAGCTCTGAGTCAGGCTGATCGGAGCGATGATGCCATTTGCTGTCATCCGGCCTCTAATTTTCTTGTCTCTTTATCTCAGCTCTTTGAGGGCTACAGGCATAACAGCGTTTTGGCAAGGAGACTATATTGTAATGCTTTTTTTTTTTTTTTTTTTTCCTTTTGCAATTGTTTCAAGCCTTGTGCCTGGCTATGCAGTAATGGAAGAAGTCAAATACTGAACTTTTGTATAAGTACAAAGGAGCCTTTCGGGGCAATACATTAACCTCTGATGATTCCTGTAGTTTCTACAGAGGTCTGTATATAAGTTTCAGTTCATAATCCACTTTTCCTTCCTCTTTGGGGGTGACTGAAAGCCATTCTAAAATTAGTATTTATTGTTTTATTAATAAATATTTCTCTGTCTCTACCTTCTGCAGGTCACAAAGAGCTTCACAATTATAAACCATTATAAATCTTCTGTTAGTCCTGTGAAGCAATGCAAGTTTAAAGAAGGGACAGCTGAGGCACCAAGCCTCTCTGCCTTCAGCCTTAATCATTCAATGTATTCCTCCCATTTTTAAATTCTGTAAGAAAGAGATGTGACCGACAGGGCGATTCCAAAGTCATGCATCTGAAGCGTAAATCTGAAGTGAGAAGGCAGCGGCTGAATCTCTCACTGTAACCTTCTCTGGATCGTCTCAGCTGTTCACACACTCTTCTATCACGGCAGACATGCTCGCTGTGGGTCGCCCCACTGGTACCTCGGGGCACTGCCCCGCGGGTTCCTCGCACCCTGTTCGCAGCAAGCAGGCATGCTCCGCTGTCTGCTCTTCCCACCCCCTTCTCTGCATTTCCAAAAGGAATGCTCTGGGAGAGAAGTGATTTAATATTCCTCAGTCACATGCATTCACTTGGTGGCATCCTCTTAAACTGCTCATTTTCTCTTTCCCTTTTCCACTTCTCTGTAGCACTTTATCTTGTGTGACAGCAACTGCTCTCCAGTGACCTGGTCTCCAGGAGAAAGGCATCAAGCCCCGCTCTAGCCCGCAGCAGAATTAGTGCTGCCTCAGCTACGCCTGCTGCGCAGCCGGCCCTGCAACCGACTGCACAAAATCGCTGTAAAATCCTGCAGGGCTCACGCAGCTGCAGGCAAAGCCGAGGCTCCTCCTACACACACACATGCACAGTCCGGGTCTAATAATAGTGTGCTGTAGGGGCCAAGTATGTTTAGGTTTAAGAAAACGGTTTGATAGTTCTGCCATACTTTGATCCTACTGTCTTGCAGTCCTCTAGAAGCTCTCATTTGGAAACACGGTCGATTGTATCCATTTTGCTTTTCTGGTTTTGGGTTTGTTTTTTTTTTTTTTCTCTGTTGTTATTCGCTCTCTGGTTTGTTTCACTTTGCACTCCAGAAATTTGTCACATCCCAAGTGGCCTTGATCAAAACCATACGGCACTTCACATTTCCCTGGGCCTTCCAAGATGAGCCAAACGCACACTGAGAGCACTCGGAATACTTTGAAGAGACTGTGCCCATGGATGCAGGTGACGCTGCACAGCTGCTAACTAACACACCGCGAAAAACAAGTGATATTACATTTCGGTTGGCATCAGAACACCTCTCGTAGACAAACGATGTAGCAAGGCTTAATATTGGACCGCTCAAAGCATCTAGTGGGCTTCAGCTCCTAAAAGGTGCGGCGGATTTCCGAAATAAAGGAGGTGCGGAGCTGGAGCTGCCGAGCTCCGACGCGTGTCTCCTCCGCGAGCTGGCCGGGAGCTGTGCGCGCCGTGGGGGGAGCATCTGCCGCCTCACCAGCTCTGTGCGAGAAACGCTTGTAGTCTCTCCTAGCAAGTAATAAGCCCCAACTTCTCTTTGTCTGTGGTAAGCCCCATAAATCATTGCACTTGCAGGACTTCTGCCATCACGTAATCCCTTCTGTTGCGACAGCATGGGTGGGTCTGGCTGTCACCTGCAAATTAACGAGGAATTTCACACCATACCTGAGGAACCAGAGAAAACTTTTTTCGTCAGAGAAACATATTTTCTAGAAAGCTTTGCTTTGATCCAGGAGAGTCAAAGTCTACAGCTTTGTTAGTGCTTTGAACCCAGTTAACCTCGCTAACGCACTCTTGTGTAGAAGTTTGCAAATTCAGGACTTTAAATCCTGCAAGTGGACCTGTGCTTGGGCAAAACTTCTGATTTTTTCCGAATTAGCCAGGAGCTGAGAAATGCTGTCATCGGTCTGCAGGGCTAAGTCAGGCTCTTGTTCATCTCAGCATGAATCTGGTGATTTCCTTGACGTTACTCCAGCTTCATACTGACACTCCATACAGCAGAACTGGACCTGGCGTCTGCCTTTGCTGGTTTTTTTAATAAAAGGTCAGATTTGTTCCTACACTTCCTATTTCTTGCTACTTCAATACAGCATTCATTTAAGAAGAATGGAGCTACCTGGGGAAAGTGAGAAGATTCTTTAAAAGGTCAAAAAGTGGTTAAAATATAGAAGCAAAAGGTAGGAAGAAATAGATCATTTCACAGCAAAAAGAGATTTATTAGTGGAGTCCCACAGGGATCTGTAAAGGCACCTGTGCCATTCAAAATATTCATAAATGGCTGGGAAAAGGGGAGGAGGCGGCAGGAGGTGACAAAGTTGGCTGCTAAAATTAATTATTCAGAGTAATAAAACCAAAATCTAACTGTAAAGAGTTGCAGAATTATCTCACCATACTGAGTGACCAGGTGATAAAATGCCAGGCTGAATTTACAGCCAGTAAACTATAATACACACAAGGAAAGGCAAAATGCACAAAGAAAAGTAGGTGAACGTGTGCGATGACAAGCTGTAAACTAGGTATTACCACCAAGGAAAAAAGAGTTACTGGCGATACGTAGCTCTATGGAAACATAAACTCACTGCTGGCTGTCAGAAAAATCAACTGGAATGTTAGGAATTATGAGGGAAGGAAGAGAGAACAAAACAGAGAACACCATTGTGTTACCATGTCTTGTGCATTGTATGCACTCCTGGTCGCCCATCTCAACAAGTATATGCTAGAACTAGAAAAGGTACAGAAAAGGTCAAGAAATATGATTAACGCAAAGAACAGCTTCTGAGAGTCTGAAAAGAAGGGAAGCCTCCGAGGAGAAAAGGAGTGGCAGTGGGAGGTCTATAAGATAAGAGACCTCCGAGACAGAGCTATCAGGAGGATAGGGAACAATTATCTGCTCCTTCCAACAGACAAGCAAGAGTTACTAGCATTATCATTTGTAAGCAAACAAAAGGAAGCATTTTTTTCACCCAGTGTGTAATTAAACTGTGGAACTTACTGCTGCAAGATGTGGGAGATATCAAAGTGTAAAAAGATAGATTGGAGGAAGAAAAATCGGTCAGTGATTACTGCCCCCAGCTACGCAGACGGTAACTCGCGAAGCCCTGACGCTGCGTCTCCAGGCTGCTCAGGGCTGGAAGATGCACCCCTGGAAGCGATGCTGTACGACAGCCTTTGGCAACACGAGGAAACGGCCCAGCTGCCTACTAGTTTTGTCCGCTCGTTCCTCTCCTGACTTTCCCCTTGTGCCACTGCAGCTGCTTGGGTGACTGCCTGGCTGAAAATAAGCATTTGACTGGCTGCGAGGGGACAGCCTGGACGAGGACTGCTCCCTGTGGCATCGGTGCCAGCTCATGCCATCGGAAGTGTCTACTGACAGACAGCCTCACGTTCTTTCTGTGGGCATCTGCTGCTGTTGCGGGCTGCTTTCAGAGACACGCTTTGAGCCTCAGCAGACACTTGGTCTGGTCCAGTTCAGCCACCACGTTCCCGCGTGATTCTGTGTTCCCTGGTGTTGGAAGCACTGGGCGAGGTTTCCTTCTACCGCACATTTGCCTCACGTGAACTTTGTGACATGACACAATACCCACAGAGGTAAGAGCGTGCCTGCAAGGGTGCCATCCCACATCCTTCGATAAAGCTTAAAATACAAAACCAGATGCCCAGGCTGAACCAAGGCACAGCTGTGTAATGCATCGTAAACCACAAGCTGCAAGCCAAGATGTTCCTATTACATCACCCAGCCCCACCATTGTCACATGTTTAGAGGAGAAAAAGATAAGCTGAAAGTGGCTGGTTTCAGGCTATTTCTGAACAAAAGGTAGTAGAGGTACTACTCTAAAATATTTGAAGTGAAACTGCTTCTGACAGAGTTGTCTGTTTATTATGCTGAAGTGTTCAGGATCCACTTACGAGCCTGAGTCTCGGTGCTCCTGGCAGTGTAGAAACTCTCAGGTGGCAAAATAAACACCAGTTCTAAAGGGCTTTGCACTACCATAATGTTTAGGTTGTCTTTAAACTTATCTTACTGCTAAATATGAGACAACAGGGTTTTCTTTTCATTTGTCTCTATTTTTGGCATTGCAGTTTCAGCACCAATTTCTGTGACGTCAAGCTGAAGCTTGGTGTAATCTTACCAACCAAATCCCTTTTTAAGTCTTTAGGTTTTCTATTAGATCTCCCAACTAAAATCAGAGAAGGAGCCTGTTTAAAACTGAAGTGCTTTAAAAGTTATGTTTATGTAAATACTGTAATAGTAAAGCACAGGGAGTAAATAAGACGGAACACTAAGCATAAGGACAATTGTCTACAAACACTTTTTCCGTAAGAACTTAAAAGATTGAGACCTTGCATCAAATTCACTTATACTGTGTTCTTTCTTGTTTCAAGAAAAAACATTTTAATTTTCATGTCACATCTCCTTACTTAACATCCCAAGAACTCTTCTGTTTCAGGTGTGTGATATTTGAGAAAAGATTTAAAAATCCTTTCTTCATATGTAGCACCTCCTGCAATTCAAAGAATTCTTCCGTTTGGCTCCTGGGTTTGGCTCAGGCTCTAAATTAGGACCCATCTGCGGTACTAAATGTGGCAGAGTTTGGAATTATGTTTTCAATTTAAAGAGGTGTCATATCTCCTGTAGTAAAGACAGATGTTTTAAAAGGTATATGACATTTCATAAAACACGTTTTTAGTGGTAATATTTCTCTTTTGCTTATACCTTTACTTATATATTTTACTCATGAGTCTGAGCTTAAAACTTGCAGTGTCAAATCCTGAATTCCTTTTCATTAGTGAACCCAGTTGCATATAATTCTCTTTTATTGCTGACAAGCCCTAAATTTACAGAACGTGATTTGAAATCACTATCATGGGAAAGTACGACTTGCTTTAAAACAAAATAAGTATAAGCCTACCGTGTTCTATACCCCTGAAATGTATCTGTCATATCAGAATTGCACAGTAATACACAGGTCCATTCATTCAGACTCCCAGCATGCTGGTACTGCAGCTGCCTTGGAGCTGCCTGTTAATTTGCCCCTTTACAGCACCATTACCACCAAAGCGTTCCAGAGCAAACAAAGGAACATCAAATCCTACTTTTTGTCATTTCCACTTGACTAGCTCTTAACACATGGCAATTCATGGACCTCTCACAAAAACTGGTGAGCAAGGTCAGGCCTCCATCCCGCGGTAAGACTGCCCGTCCAGATAATTTGTACCCCTATGAAGGTACAGTTGAGCCAAGGAGACTGCAGCAGCACAGGGAGTTCCCACACTGATTTCTTTGCCACACACAGGTACTAGATGTGCACCAACGCTACGGAGAAAGACACTGACAGCCCCATGCCTTCAGCAGTAGCAAGGCAGTGCTCCTGGCTGGGCATTCCCTGCTGCCCGTGTCAGTATTTTTGCCATGTGGGATCATGAGCACGCAGGGGGGTGCAAACCTCTGCGCACAGACCCTGCCATACAGAGAAGCAGTCGGGCTTCTATAACATGAGGAGCCTGTACAACCTTCCTGTCCAGTGGAGGGGAGGCATTGATAATGCCACATGTCCCAGCCTGCATTAGAATCTGTGTGTCACCAGCTACTGATTTTTATTAGGCATTGTGTTGCAGGAAAAAATACCGGTAAAACCAAAGGTGGTTCTTTTCTTGCAGGCATCCTGTAATTAGCTGAAGTTTTCTTTTCTTCATAGAGAGGTCTTGATGCATAAACCAAAAGTTTCCTCTTCCTTGCATGTTGTTGCCAGATGTTTCTGCAAAACTTAAAAACAACGAAGTTATTTGTGTGTAATTACATATGACTTCACCCCAATGCCTGTCTAAAAGTGCTGCTCCTCCTCCTCCTCAATTAACCCAATTAATTCTCCTCACCTTTCTGAACAGTGCATTTCCGTTGTTTGTCACAGCATTTTAGAATTTCAGCCATTTGTTACAGATCTACGTCCCAGCATTCAGAAAGGCTCAATAGGACCGTAACGTCCTCAGATTAATTTCCAGTTGCAGTTGTGATTTCTTTTTTACACAAAACAGCTGCAGAAGAAAGCAGCCCTCAATGTTTTGTCAATATAGACCCAGAGACGGGAGGATTCAGTGCTCACAATTGTTCTTATGGCTTCAATAAACACCGAGGGCCAAACTCTGCTGCTGGAACTAGAAGGAGCTGATATCACATTGTGCCAGAAGGAGTTTTAAACCCATGTGGGGCTTTATCGATTGGATACAGGCTTCAGGTTTTTTCCAGTTTATGATGAAGCTTGGAGGTGTGTTTTATTCAGGTTTTTGCCACGAGTTCTATTTCACTGTATTGTTGCGCACAAAGTTTTCCTCTGTACTCTTTTCTCTTCTAAGATTTTGTTGTATTCAGGCATGAGCCCAAGAAGGGCCAACAGACTTCACTTGCCCTGGTTACAGCTCTGTATTTCTCCGAACTGAACGCTTAATACCACCATATTGCAACTGGCAATGCACACACAGTCTTTTACTCTTCACTCTTCCTAATTAGCAGGTTAACACGTTTGCTAGCCTCAACCTAATCACAACTCGTGTAAGCTAATGCATGCCCCGAGAAGCTGGCAGAGCTCAGTGCCCCAAGACATCTCCATTAAAGGCAGTGAAGGTGGAAGATGGCTGTGGTCTGGGGAAGGATGTGTCAGACTCCAGCTCTGGGAGAGGGGAGAAGAAGGACTCCAGAGGGGATGTATTCTGTTCTCTAAGTGCTATGTGGAGAATGAAAACTCCCTGAGGAAAAGGGAAGAAATAAAGGGATTCAAGATGAAGCAGATCAATAGACATAAAAAGGAAAGATCCGGAAGGAGAATGGCGTGGTGGAAGAACTAAAACAGCGGTTCAAGCAGAAGTGAAGGACCAGATGGGGAACCAAGTGTAAAACATATCAGTAGAGCAGAACAGAAGAAGGACTAGCACAGGAAACACAGACAGGAAAAAACATGAAGAAAGTAGAAAAAATACAAAGAGTTATTAACCCAAAGAGGATGAAGGAGGGCATGGCACAGACCCTCTGTGCCTCAGTCTATGACCTACCAAAGCTAACAGCAAAAGCGTACTTCAGCTGAGTTTGGACCCAGGAGTCCCCTCCGACAAATACAGTTGCAGCCATGAGGATGCTGCTCATCGCATACTTGTAAGGAAGCGTGCTCCTGTGCCTCTGGAAACAGCAGCTGGGGAACATTGTTTTTCCATTCTGGCTTAGCTGGAAAACTATTGACAGGCTGCAGTCACTGGCTGAATGACTTTGATGTATATTCAAGAATAAAACAAAATTACTTACAAGCTGATAGGAAACAAAACCGACCTCCTTACAAGACAACCAAGATCTTAAAAGGTTTGTGTTTGCGAAGAGCGTTAGACACTGGGCATGTCGCTGCCCTTTTGTAGAGAGCAACAGATTGCGAAGGGAGGAAGAGTTCGTCCTATAAAATTGTAGCTTTACATGAGCTGTCTTTGATGCACAGCTACAGAATTAGCATTTCATAGGAAAAGGCAAGGCAGCCCTTATTTTTGGAAGTACTTCCAAGTAGGCTTAAGGACTTTATGATTTGTTATTTGTGGGTTTCATATGGTATTTATTCCAAAAGTGCAAATTTTTTGCTCTGTATCATTCTGAACAATAATCTTCCAATCCCTGATACCTCTGTATTTAGTAAGATTTTATTTAACTGACGTGACTTTTGGTCACTGGTGCTACCACGTCCTTTGTTTGACTAAATTCTTTCCATTCCCCATTGTCTTTGATATGTAGCTCTTGTTCCTTGGCATCTGGTTTTTTCCTATAGCTTATCTTTATTAATTGCTTCAGAGATCAAAGACATCATTTGGGTCCATTTCAGTACTTTGAGTGAAATACTGGTAAATCAATCCCTTAGCTCACAAACGCCTCTGTCCTACCAAGGTAAAGTAGATCCAACCAATTGAACCTGATCTCCATTAACTGCTAGCACCATTTCATACACTAATTTCTTGAAGGTGACAGAGAAAGTTGCTGCTGTTCTATTTCATGAGCACATCACTTCATCTGGAAAAACTTCAATCATTTTTTTTCCAGCCTGTTTCTAGCACTGAAAATGATTTAGTACAGATCCACAGTGGCCTATAAATGTTTGCCAACAGGGACCCATGCGTCAGTTCTATTCTTACTGGGCCTGTCAGCAGTTCGTAACCAAAGAAATTTCCCCATATTGTAAACTTGGTGTATGATCGTTTTACAGTTATTTGTTTCCTTGAGTCTAGAGGGGGTTAATTTTTTTCCCAGTGTGACTCCAGACCACTTTTATACCTAGATGCTTCCTGTGGATTACGTTATGCATGCTCACTTCAAAGTCTTACGTGGCGTGATCTGCTTATCTTCGGGTTCTCTGTACTGTCCATGCTAACCCCCAGACAGACAGATTTATGCCTGCATCTGGCGGCCATAGGAGTTCCCTTCGGTGCTTCAGATGTTTCTTTCTGACATTTGGTTTGGAACGTTGTACACAAATCTGAAGTCGGTTCTTGGTTTCTGTGAATTGCCTGATCTCCTCTGTGAGAGTTGTAATTATATTTTAACGATTTAATAATGTTCTCCACTTAGATATATATTTTAATGTCTATATTTAGTGTTTGTTAAGGTTGAGGCTCATTATCTTTGCAATATTATTACATTGTGGCATAGGAATGTGCAGCCATTTACATATTTTTTAAATCTATTTTATGACAATCCATACCACTCTTCTCTTCCAGTGGCTCCACAGAGCTACTGCTAAGCTGGATGCTCACCAGACCTGCAGTCCTGCCTGCTGAAATTCTCTTTCAGAATTAGGCGCTGATCTGCAGCCCAAATTTCATCGTCAATACAGTGCGGTAGCTGGAACTGTATTTCAGTCTTTCTCTTGATTCTGCTTTTTCAGGATATTTATTAGTTATTCCTCAAATTCAGATTTCTTAGCCTGTGGAAATAATTCTTCCCTCTATTGTCCAAATATGTTTTATTTTTTACACAGAGTATGAATACATATGCCATTTGTAGACATTTTGAGAAGCACAAAAACCTCCTGTATTTGAAGTCTTTAGTTAGTTAACTACTCATCTGTAAAATAGCCACAGTGTTTTTATGGTGATTGTTATAGTGCATAACGTGTTATTTAGAAGAAAACTAGTGGGATTTTTGCAAAAAAAACCAAAACAAAAGAAAAACAAACAAACAAACAAAAAACTCCAAAACCAAACCCAACCGTTCACCTCTACATTTTAAGAAAGAACATACAAATTTTACCAAATTACCAGTTGCCCAGGTTAGTAGAAAATAATCGAAGGATACTGACATTTTGTGGGAGACATGGTCTTCATAAGATTTGTATCAAACAGGAGTCAAAGCCATAAAAACTGTTACCCCAAACAAAACTTATTACCTATGTTGACACTGTCAGCAGGCTGGAGCAATCCTGTGCTGGACTGAGAGAGGATAAGACGAACCACGTATTGTGAGGCTGCAGTAAGAGTTTTCTTAATATTATTCTTCCGGGGACTAGTGAGGTTCCTGTGGTGAGAGACAGAGCAGCTGTGCTACTGCCGGCGGTACGCTGGGGAGGGATGAGGGATGCTTTCTGATCAGGGTCAAGATACCTTGGTATCAGGGCTGGGAAATTTGTTAACAGAGGATTTTGGTGACACTGCTTGTCACAGCAGCGCGCTCACTTTTAAAACCCCACAACGCCTTCTTTTTCATCCGACCATAGGCATTTATGTGTTTCAAATGTGAATATAAAATAAAACAGGTTGAACTCAAGAAATAGAAAGCTCATACTCAGTAATTAAAATATTTTGAAGGCTGATTATGTTCCAAGAAGAGTTGTCAATGCCACTTGCTTAAGAAATTCACAGATTTTTAGAGAACAAAATAAGCAGCGGCATAACACGAGCCACAGACTTCCAGCCAGTCAACTTCATCACCTTCTAAACATTTAGTTGAACAGGAACAAAAATCACAAGTCTTTTAAAGCCTAACTTATTTCACACAATTGTCTAAACTAGCAAAGATGGGGTTTATTTATTATATTTTTTTATAAATAGATTTATTTATTAAAAAATAATATTTATTTATATGTTTTGACCACCATCATATAATGCATTTTAAGTTGTTATGTCCAGGGTAGCATGTTACTATTGTAAAATGTTAGCCCAAACATGCAAGCTTACCAAGTTTTTACATTACGTGTATTTTTACAATGTAGGAGTGCCCTAGGGCGCATTTCTGCTTGAAGGAGAACAGAGGGAGATGGCATGTTCGGGCTGTTCACTCACATAGGGTCACTCGCGTGAGGCCAGAAAGATCTGTCCAAAGCCAGGTGAGCAGCACCCAGCAGAGCTGTTCCTCTGTCACTGCCGTGCGTGACCCTGCGGGCTTTGTGCTCCTTCTGTTTCGGTAGCACTTGCAGCTAAAGGAAGCGAGAATCAGTAATATTCTTTTCCCAGCTTTATATACCTAAGCAGAAAATATCTGAGGTTTCTTCTCTGCTCAATTCAATACCAAACATTTAAAAGGGAACAAATCTAAGATAGAAGTCACACGTGCATTGTAGCAATGTGAAGACAATGAACAAATCTAACTTTGTATTTGAACACGACCGCTGCCATACAGTTTACCAACAAATCCTGAGTGTTACCAACAATGACCTTGCAATGAATGCTGCTGTGCTTAGCAACAAGTGAAAAACATCCTTCAGGAGAGTAAGAATGTGAATCGTTCTGCCCTGTCCAGATCCCACTTCTGCACGTATCATACTCTGGCCCACCTCAGTATTCCCGGCACAAAAAGCCTGTGAGATGCCCTCTGCTCGCTGTTCTGCACTCTTGTACAGTGTCCCTGGCTCATGCTGGTGAATAAATTCTGTACAGCAATCTAAACTCGGGTTCTTATGGATAAGAGATGATATTAAGATATGGAATTATTCATTAGAGAAGGAATGTCCTACCCATTACCACGCAAAACCAGCTCTAAGTAAGCATCTGAGTGTGTGTTTATAAACAGATGTTCTCATCTAAACGTCTTCGAAATAAAGAGCTTTGCTGTACAAGTTCTCTCAAACTACAGAAGGCAAAGTGAAGCTACCATGCAGCGGTGTTACAGCTCTCCTCCGCAGGCTGATGTCCTCCCATCCGTACCCTATACCCGAGCTCACCAAATTTCAGTGCTAGGAGAGGTTCCCCAAAAGCCAGACAGTTTCTGTGGTGGAATATTCACAGAGCAATAAATGTATAGTCCCAGAAGCACATTAGGATTTCACGCTTTGAGAGACATTCTTGCCTTTATTTAACACCAAGGACCTCTGCAACATTCCTGTACCTGGTAACAAAGATTTCATAGTATTCTTGAATAGTCTGACTTCTGCTATTCTATTTCCCTTCTATGGGAAGAAGTGTTTCCTGTTAGCTGTAGATTCATTGCATCATTCAAACAGCACCAGAAGAAAGACAGTTTTGAGTGCTATTTTAAATACATCTTTCAAAAATGCATTAGATTAAGGGAGAGTGCAGAGGAATATCTAGAATTTTTAGAATAATTGTTCATAATTTGTGAAACAGAAACAAATGTTAAGCTAACATTGCAGGCATTTATTTTGCATTTCTGAACGTAAATCAGTATCTTCCAAAAGTTAATGTGGCATATGAAAAAACTGATTAATGAAAAAAAAAAAAAGGCAGATTAACTGTACTTTGAAACCTGTGCTTTTACTTGGCCTTTTCTTTCCCTTCCTTGTAGAAGAGTCCTCAAATTTGCATTTAAACAGCTGGAACGACAAAAACATGTTTTATTGATGTAACCTGTATTACATAAAGTAATTTATCGGGTGCCATAATAACCATTTCTAGATACTAACTGCTTGTCAACACAGTCCCAGTGCAAGCATTATCTGGTCATTATCTCCAAGTTCATTTAATTGTCCCAGATCAGGACAGAGATATTCATGAATGGAACAATCGCCGTTTCTCTTC
>WEKW01015828.1:640308-717099 GCA_013389905.1 Sula dactylatra
GGCGGCGAGGGGGGAGCCGAGCCCGGGGTGCAGCCTTGCAGCCATGGGCTGGTCTTATTTTGCAGAAGTGGGTGTGCCAGGGAGACAGCTCAACAGGTCTCGACACATTTCTCTGAAAACTATACTTTGCAAAGGAGAATTTATTGTAATCTGGCGGTTTTAAGCATTCGCAGTTTTTTTTCCTCCTTCGGGCAGACTCTCGCATCTGATTTTTGACACGTTTCCTACGCTGGATGGTTCGCTGCTTTTTTTGACTTTGGGGAAATTGTCATATGGAATAACTACATTTTTCCTCCCCTTCGTGTTAAAAAAAAAAAAAAAAGGCAAAACTGGAGGTAGATAGATATAATTTTTTTTCCAGTCGCTGTTGCGGTGTCCAGCTTAAGCGGCCCAGCAATATTTCTGCGCCGTTCGCAATCCGTGAGATTTCGGGGGGCTGCCCCGTTGCCGTTTTGCGCCGTGTGCCGTGGTCCCGGCTGGCAGGAGCGCGGCTCCCCGGGCACCACCCAGGAGACCCAGTGCCTTGGCAAGCACGGGTAAGGGACCCCGGCTCAGGCGCAGGGAGAGGCTCTACGACGTGGTGCCGAAAGACCGAGAAGGGTTTTTGCGTTGGGCTTCTCCCACTCGGGATGCTTTCACCCAGGCCAAAGCTTAAAATTTGTACACATGGGGACTTTTTGTTGATCGTGGTCTTAACTTTGGCACGCGGGAAGCGGCAGCATTCATCGGCAGTCTGGAGAAAATGGGCGGCAGAGCTGGCAGGCTTATAATTAAGACGACCATAAACTTTGGAGCACTCTTGGGTCGCTCTACTTAATGGATAATTCCGTGGCCGGGCTTTAACTCGGGCATTGCCTCCTCTTACGGACCTGGGGGGGTGCGAGCTGATGGCTCTTGGCAGTTTGCTGTTAGTGTTAGGCCGTAGACAAACAGTGTAGAAAGTTTGCCAAAGAATTTACAGTTATTATCCAAATATTTATGCTCTCTGCTGAAAATAAATGTAGTAAATACAAACAGATGAAACTTAGAAGATTTGTTTTCAGTGTTAGATGTGTTTGGAGAGTCGCCGTGAGCTGTTAAAGTGTAGGAAGCTAATAAAAATTCTACTTTATTTTTGGTTAGCTTTTATTTATAAATTTGAGATTTATTTAAAGAATTGAGTTTATTTCTAGACTCACGAGTTGTATTTTAAGCCGAACCTATGCAAAGATAGTGAACTTTGTGTATTGTGGTGGAGAGGTTGTGTAGCTCCCAGACAAAAAAAAACCACTTGGATTTTTTTCTGGCTGGTAGGTGCTGTGTTTGAGAGCTGGCTGGGGAGATTTTGGTACCTGTTGTGCATCTGAACCTGCAGGGAGAGGGGGAGCTGGCTTGGGAAAGGTGGTGAATGTCCTTCTCCCCTGCCCTGCTCACGGTGTTGTTAAATACCAGGGAGAGTGACCTTCCAAAATTTGTAAATGGAGCACTTTAGCAATTCTTATGCTTCCTTACTTTCCAGGATAGGTAACAGGGCTAGAGAGTGTGTTCAGAAAGATGTCTTTTGCTGTAGCCTGGTTCCGAGTTGCATGCAGGCAGACTTGCCACCTCATCCAGGTTTAGCAAAGCTTTAAAAAAAATATGCTTCCTTGTTATCAGCCAGGGGAAAAAAAAAAACCCTAAACAAAAAACCAAAACCAAAAACAGTGGGTTTGAGAGAGATGTGACATGTCAGTTCGTACCTTGATTTGCTGTGCTTTCCAAGTAGCTAAACCAGGTTTTCCAGGCTAATGATTTAGCCTTTTTTTTGTTTTTTTAAGCTGTTATTAAAATATCTTTGCTGTGCTAACTTTGAATGCTTCTGATCTTTTTATAGCTAATGTTTAAGTAATGGATTCCAAAGAATTGCCGAACTCGTCGGATCAGGACGAAACAAGGAAAAATGCGCTCATCAGTACCAAAGGAGGGATTGTGATGGACTTTCATCCACCCTTCAGGGGTGGAGCTATTCTGCAAGCCCCTGTGTCTACATCTCCTCTCCCTGCGTCTTCTCAGTCAGATTCCAATCAGCAACCTGCTTTGGCTGACTTTTCAAAAGGATTAGTAAACAATGTGCCTCAGCCAGACCTTTCCAAGGCAGTATCGCTCTCGATGGGACTGTACATGGGTGAAACAGATGCAAAAGTGATGGGAAATGACCTTGGATTTTCGCAGCAGGGCCAAATCGGCATCTCTTCTGGAGAAACAGACTTCAGGCTCCTGGAAGAAAGTATTGCGAGCTTGAGCAAGTCCTCAAGCCTGGCCGAGGACGCAAAGGGAGCAATACCTTCTGAGGTGCCGCTTGAGCCGGATTTCCCAGGCATGGCTAGCCGCAACATCCCTTCAGAGTCAGGAACTGCAGTCCAAAGCCAGGTTGGCTCGAATGGTGGCAACTTGAAATTATTCTCTGAAGACCAAAGCACCCTGGATATTCTCCAGGATTTAGAATTGCCACCGGTATCACCTGGCAAAGAGCCCAGCGGGAGCCCATGGAGGCTTGACCCGTTGCTAGATGACGGTGGCTTGCTGTCCCCTATATCCGCAGATGATGCGTTTATCCTGGAAGGAAATCTCAGTGAAGACTGCAAGCCTCCTATTTTATCTGACACTAAACCTAAAATTAACGACCGTGGTGACCTTTTACCCAGTTCCAAAATGCCAATGCCTCAAGTGAAAACAGAAAAAGAAGACTTCATTGAACTCTGTACTCCTGGCATAAAGCAAGAAAACATGGGCCCAATTTATTGTCAGGCAAACTTTGCTGGGTCTAATCTGCTGAGTACTAAAGCCTCTGCCATATCTATCCATGGTGTCAGCACCTCTGGGGGACAAATGTATCACTATGATTTAAATACTGCATCGCTCTCTCAGCAGCAGGATCAGAAACCAATTTTTAGTATCATTCCATCTCTTCCTGCCGGTGCAGAAAATTGGAATAGGTGCCAGGGATCAGGGGATGAGACGTTGGCTCCTTTGGGAGCGCTCAGCCTTTCTGGCAGACCTGCTTTCTCTAATGGCTATTCAAGGTAATTGGTTTTTGTTGCTCTTTATTAAAATGCTACAAGTATGTTTAGCACAACTGCATGCATGCTGGTTTGTGGTTTTGTTTTTCTTCCTTTCAAAGTCAGTCATCCCTTTTTCATTTGTTACGTACGGCTGGCTGATCAGACATCCCTCGTCTGTGTGTTTATTCCATAGTGCGATAGTAGCTTTAACCAAGTACTTGACTATTGGTATTAAAGGGAAGAAAAGAGGAGGGGAGCTGGTATGCTTTAAAAAAATAGATAAATAATAATAAAAAAATTCTAAGGTGCAACCTAGAGGGAAAATTGAGTACGTGGTAGAAGGATCCGTATGCGAGGCAGTACAGAAGGAAGTATTTAAGTGTATACAAAAGCTACTTCATTCTCAAGGGTTAGAGGATCAATCACTGTGTGGTTTTTTTTTTTCTTCCCAGTGTTACTTAAATGTTGTGCACGAAAATAACTTGGTTGCTGGGTAAATTTCTAGAATTACATTTAAGCTGAACTAGAGTTTTAGCTTTGCTTGATATTGCATTTACCTTACATGGACAAGAAGATTCTGAGTAGGAAATACTCAGTGGTGTGTTTAATAGTGGCATTTAAAGAGAGAAAAATATTTGCAGTAAGATTTAAACATTCCTGGAATTTAACTCTAAAATACAGCTGGAGGAGGGCTTGCTTACAGGTGGCTTTTTGAGAGCAGGGTGTTTAGAGGAGCTGGTTAGTACGTATTTCAAGTGACTCTGTAGTAGCGTTTTCTACAAGTAATTCAATAGTACAGATACTCGAGTAAAATGCTTTTCCTCTGCCCTTCAGGAGTAGGCGCGATGGCGGCAGCTTTCTCAATGGGTAGCTGTGTACGTCTCCTCTCGCAGCCGGGCACGGGTTCTGATTTCAGGACGAACACCTAGTTGTATGTTTTCCTTAGCTGTTCTTCGTTTACCACATACTTGCACAAGCACGGTGTTTGGCGTCAATGGAGGAAGAGGTTTTTGCTGTGTTTCTGTGGAGCCTTAGTTAGAAAATGGCTCTTCAAGTCCATATATGTAAAACCAGTAATTGTAGGCTTTTAATGAAGTATCTGTTTTAACTTTCTTTTTTTATTGCCCCGCTGACAATTGATCCCCAGAGCATAGCAGCCAGTCCCGCAGCTCTCCCTACGCATTATTTGCTCCATTTTCCCACGGCTGGAATGAGGTGTGTGAGGATTTCTTCTTTGTTTCAGGAAGACAACTTTTAGCTTGCTTTCATTCTAGATTTCTTTCATAGTTTTTGATTTTTGTGGTAAAGAAGCGTTTGGTTTGTTTTTGTTTGGTTTTTTTTTTTTTTTTTTTTTTTTTGGTTTTGTTTTGTTTTTTTTTTGGTGGGGGGGGGAGGGGGGTTAAGCGTTTAAAGCAATTTGCAATGTAAGGAATCCAGAAAGGAACAATCAGAATTTGTGGATAAATTCCACTTTGATACATGAATATTGAACGTGCCTTATCATTTATTTTGACAGAGTAGAAACCCTTTGTGCTAACCTTTCGCATAATCTGCCCAACTTCCATGTTGTTTTCAGTTTGTTTCATGGGGGTTTTTTGGTGGGATTTTTACTTACTTTAATGGCAATCATTATAAAATCTGTATCAAAGCGAGAAGAGCTATTTCTGGGTTTAGGAGGTGAATTTCAGTGACTGTTTAAGTAAGCAGATTCCTCATAGGTAATGGAAACATCGCTTTTGAGACTAGGTCTGTAAAGTTCATGCATTGTTTTTATTTTACAGAACTATTTAGATAGAACCACACGCATTCATAGATGCATGGTTTACACATAGAGGTTTGTCTGGCTTTTAGGGAATTTCATAAACACCAGTTTTACATACCGTGTTTCTGATAATGTTGTGACGAAAAACCCACTCGAGCTACTAATGTGTACAGAATACATCTGATCCTAGAGTAAAAAGGACAGCAGTGCTAGATGTTATCGTTGCCTTTATGAAGCAATTTTGAGGAGTGTGCTTGGCGTGTTTGTGTTGGAGCTGAGCAGGCAGCGATAGGCAGGCGTGCTGCGGGGAGCTGGCAGAAGCCCTTGGTGCAGCTCCTGTTGTAGGCGAGGGAGCATCCTCGGCGTCATAGGCAAAAGTCAGCCTCCGCCACAGGATCGTGTTAACAGCCTTGTGCTGCAAGGGTGCACGTTCTTGCTTCCTGCAAGGTTGTCTTATATTATATTGCTTCTTTTACCCTAAGAAGATGGTTTTGTTTTGTTATTTTTTCTTAATTTAAGGAATGTGTAAAGAATTTTGGGGTGGCTCCTAGCTGAGTTTTGCACAAAAATCCATTACTTCTAGCCTTTATGGAAGCTGTTCTTACTTCTCAAGGATTTTTACATACCAAAACTACCAAGTCCAATTCTAAAACCAACATTGTTTGGGTTTGCCCCCCCCCCCCCCAAAAAAAAAAAAAAAAAATAGAGGCAACTCCATCTTTTTTAAAAATGTTTGAGATACTAATGAACCCTGGGTTTGAAGCAGGAATTCTCTTTCTTCCGGAACCTTGTCAGACATATTTGGTCTAAACTGGGTTAGTTTAAGGCGATGTATTGTGGATTTGTTTGTTTATCTTACAGAAGACTTAACAAAATTGGCGTTTGTTTCAGAAACAAGGGACGGACTATCTTGCCAGGCTCCTCTGGTCTTTTTTTTTTTTTTTTCTTTCTTTTACGTACTGATTGTGTGAGGTGAAGCCTGGGATTTTGGGAATTCAGAATTGCTAAACTTCAATTTCCAATAGGGAATATTTCTTTGTGTTGGTAGAATTATTTGACTGTTCATAACATATTAATTATATACTAAACATATGGAAAGAAAAGCCGCAGTTCTGTCCTGGTGTTCAGGTAGTATTTAATCCAACTGTTTTAATGGAAAGCATGTAACGTCTCTTTATAGACATGCAGTCTTGAATTGATGTCATGCAATTTTTGAGTGATTTTGCTTCTAAGGATAGCACAGCGTGCCATCTTTAATGAGACGAGTGATAATCAGGACTGAGAAAACTAATCAATTTTCCTATGAAGGGTAGGAGGTATTTCTGAAGTTAACAAGCGGAATACGAACTTCAGAAATTTGTTTGATGTGAATGAATCAGCAGCAGTCAATAAATGGCCGTCTGTATCTCAGGGTTGTAGAAGAGTCTGCCAGCGCTTGTGCTGATGTGTAAAAGTTGGAGCTGCAGCTCAGTGTTGTTTCAGCAGCTAACACGCAAAAATCTCCTTGAGCAGCAGCGAAACTCCGGACGGCGGGACGGCTTTGGCGAGGTCTCCCACCTGAGCGAGCACACTGCCGATCGATCGCAGTGGGGCAAACTAAGGAGAAGGTGGATAGAATAAGAGGGGGAGGAAAAAAGTAGGCTGAGACAATTTGCCTTAGATTTTCATTAACAGAAGAAGTGAGACAGCATCTGGAAGTGGAGTAAAACAGGCCAAAAGCATTTGGTAAATGCTTCACTGAAGAATTAGAGGGTTTGATGGTGTCTGTCTCTGATGGGATATTACTGGTGATTTAATACACAGATGCCAATGAAAACTGTTAAATTTCAAGGAAATGATTTTAGCAACACACACTCATAGGACTCTTGCGTGGTATATGCATTAAATCCATCGCTGAACTTTTTTATTCCTGTGACTTCCTGGAGATGTGGCTTATTGTGGAGGGAGTGAAGGATGATGAGAAACAACACAGCAACGCGGGGGTTTCTGTGTGCTTCTTCTCTTAGCCTACAGCCAGAATTTACAAAAACTGGGCCCCATTGGCAGCGTTACGGCTTCTCTTATTACATTTGAGATCATTCCTAGTACTTAAGCTTGTGGGGATAAGGATCATTAAGGAAGTTTAAGAAAGGGCAAGAGCTGAGAGAAGCCATGAAAGAGGAGGAGAATCGGGAAGGGGGAAGAAGTTTTGCTGGCCCATCACAGTCCAAAGCCTTGCTTCCAGGAGAAGTTACCTTTCTGCCGTCACTCTTTAACTGGGATTCTGCTTGGACTTGGACGTTTTACTAGAAGGAAAGAGGGGAAAAAGTGATTGTTTGCTAGAAATGGTAAAGGTCAGTTGTCCGTTTGTCTTCCTGCATTGTTTCAGTTTGGCTTTTGGCCAAGGCTGGTGGCTTGGCACAGTTGGATGTAGTACTTTAAATGTTGTCTGACTCAGCAGTATGTAATGTATGGGACATATGGAAATATGTCTTTTTTTAAATAATTCTATTTTGATATCAAAACCAGACTTGTTATTTGGAGGAAGTGCTCAGGGTTTCAATAGTCTGTGTTGTGATTTGTCAGCTTAATGTAATACTGAACTTGGGTTTTCAGCCTTGGAAATATATGAGAAAAAAAAAATCTAATTGTTTTGGCAGAAAGGGATGAGTCGGGAATGTTCTGCAGAGTGTGTTGTAAGGCACTATGAAAAGGTAGCTAGGTAAACGATAGGTCACGTAAGATGTAATCCACTTTTTCCAGTCTTAGCTGATTCATTCAGCTAGCTGATGGCTGAGTAGGTTTTTATGAGTCCAACCCAAATTGTTAATTTCTGGTAATTTATTTCCCCCTACAATGATCTCTACTTTAAACCTAGTCCAGCTTATAAAACACAAGTTGATTTTTGTTGCCCATTGCATTTTTTTTTATCCATCTTAAGTAATGGTTTAACCCCATTGTACTCTTCCACTGGCAGCGGCAACAAAACTACAGTTGAACCGGCTCTACTCAGGAATCTTCTCATAAATGTGAAATGTATGTATTATACAACTCCTACATCATATAATTACTGCGTTAAAGGTTACTTTTACACAGTGAGAGCAAACTGTCGTGGAGATTTCTTACTCCCTTCTTTCTTTGACTATTACAGCTCGTGCTGGAAATGGACAAGTGCTAACTGTCCTCTGTGTGTATGTAACTGCAAACTGGAATTATTTCTATGTTTTAAAAGGTCACCATGTTCTTCTCTCTTCCTAGCTCCCCTTTGATAACCACCACCTAGCAGATGGGCCTTTGGGGGCGTCCTCTGTTTCTTAAAAAATTTATTATTTTTTTCTAAAATGTTGCCTAACTTCAAGTAGTGAAAATCATAGAGGGAGAACCTGGCACTGCTGTCTTGGATGTAATGCTTGTACCAAAGTTTGACTGTTCACGTTTGTTACACTTAGCAAAATTAGATATGTTGTTTCTCTTATTTCCATACCAGATTCGGTATCTCTGTCCGTGAGTACCACTCACCAGTGGATATGCTTAACCTAGTTGAGTTTCCAAGGTAGATATTGTGGTTCTAGTGATCAGAATTCTGCAGTGAATCAGAAGTGGGATGAGAAAGGCGGTGCTCCTGCTGGCGTGTGTTTGGGCTCACGTAAGGATACCTTCACAGCTCTTCACTGTCCCATTTGTAAGATGTAGTTCAGTGGAGCGGATGCTGTACTGACTCCGTTGGCTCCTCAGATGTGTTGGTTGCGAAAATTTCAGCCACATTCCTTTATATTTTTTTATTGACGTACAATATTCAGTCAAGAAAGAAAACTTCTAACTCATTATCTTCTTACTTATTGGAAGCTGGTCGTAAAAAGAAGATAATAGATTTTTTTGGGGGGGTTGGTTTATTTTTTTTGGTTGGTTTTTTTTGTTTTTTTTTTTTTTTTGTAGCCTGTGGCTTTTGGGTCTCTTCAGAGTGCTGCTTCTTGGAGCAAGTGAGGGATCTGGTGTTGGCACTTCAGTGCAAAATGTGGTGTGGAGCCTTTTTCTTAGGACGTTTTGTTAAATCTCTTTACTGCTGGCCTGGCAAACATCTGTTCCCACACCATTGAATGTTATGATCAGTGTCTTCTCCTCAAGCTTTACAAGAGGAGAGCAAGCACTCGGCAATTTGCCTGGGAGAAAATGAACGTGTTTCTTGGTAGTAACTTTTCTCCTTACAAAACCCTTGCTTGTGGAATATTGCAAGACACGATTATATCTACATTCATTTTCTGGGGTGGGTGAAGACAGCCTGAGCCGATATCCTACCACTGATGTGCTGGTATAGCATAACATATGCATTCTGCAAACAGTTCCAATGTCATCATTCTTGAGGTAAATATACCAATAAAATCCTCTTTTTAATCCGAGTTATAAGCAATGGGAAAAGCTTTGTAGAGCTGTAGTTACAATTACCTTGGTTTTGTGTTATTAAAACAACTGAAAGCGAATCACCTCTGGCATATAGAAATGAACTTTAAAATGCATTCATAAAATGATCAACTTCTAACTGTTCTCAGAAAGACAGAAACAAGTGTGTGTGCAACAAGATAGTTTCTTGGAAGACTGTTTTAACTGTACAGCGCAGTGTGCAACAGACCCAGGGAGCTTGTGTTAAGCTTTCTTTGGTTTTGTAGTCCTTCTCTCCCAGAGTCTGGCAGTATACATAAACTTTAATCTTATTTACTGAAGTATTAGTGTATTGCATTGTTGCATGCACAGATTATTCATGTTCTCAGAGGACAGCGGTTTTCTGACTGATTCACCATAGTATGATATCCATTTATAATACAGCCTGTGCTTAAATAACAAGGACACTCGTAGACCAGGAGTTAATCTTGTTCTCAAAGCTGGTTTCTGGAAATACTAGGCAGATACTGTCAGTGGATAGCCTCATCCCCAAGGGACAGAAGTGAACCAATGCAGCTGGAATAGATCTCACACACACACACACACACACACACACACACACACACACACACAATTTCAGCTCATTGTCTTGGTCACATCAGCTAGTTTCAAGTATCTGTAGGAAAAAAACTAAATGCAAAAAATAGTTACTTTGCCCATATGTGAGGGTGACTGGGATTGCTGGTCACCTGCAGAGGAATCGAAGCAGAGGGTAAGCCACACAGAGCATACTCCATCCGTGTGCTAGAGCACTTAAGTGTCGCAGACCTAATTAAAAGCGAACTGAAAGACTGTGGACGTGCAACTCCTGCTGCCTTTCTGCAGGAGTACAAGAAGGTGCAGGTTGTCCCCCATGCATAACAAGTCCAGCATCTTGATTTACGGTAGTTACTGGAGGGGTGAGTAATTGCGCTTCCAGGAGTAGTGTGTTGGGTTGGGAAAACAATTTAGTGCAATTACTTTGTCTCTCTTGGAGGTTTTTCTTCTTACCTCATCTTCACTACAAAGAAGGTGTAATGTTGTGCCCATGCCTCCTACATCCTTACCTGACTCGGCTTATGCTAACCTCTACCATTTTTCTGCTGGAATTCTTTTCCTGGCTGAAACAAAGTCCTCCTGTGTGCAAGCTATGCACTGTATTGCTTGAAATATGGCTATATGTGTTGTGGCAAAAGCACATCCCTTCTACTTTTGTGGCCTCCGCCCCTGGGTTTCTCACATGGCCGCTTCACGTGTCCCAGAGGTGCGTTTGGCAGCAGCAGCGAGGTGTAACTGCAGCTTCACAAGCACTTACTCGGGAGAGGTAAAGCCGGCACGTGGAGTTCAATGTTGTAATGTAGATGACGTCAGTTTTTCTTGCTGCTCTTATGTGAGACTGAAGTTTAGATTCCAGGACACAGTGTTACTTACCCAGGATATCATGTAGAGTTTTATAATAATGGTTCCTTAAATCAATAATCACTACAATTGTGTGGATTTCTGGAGGAAATGATGCTTTTCAGAAGTCATCTTGACATCTTCTGTAGAGTGTATTTCTGTGCCAGCCAACTGCATTCTTAATAGAGCCTGTATCAATTGGTTATAATTAAAGCTCCATATTCCATCTGCACCTACAGAGCTCTCAGTCAATGTTAAGTCTTCCTAGAAAATTATACTTCTGATGCAATTTGAAAATTAGTATCCAACAAGCTGCTAATATTTTGTTTGTGGAAATGCAATATTATACGCAACTTCCACTTTTTGGTCGAGGATCTCAACCATCCTGAGATTGCAAAGGCAAAACTGCTATTGGGGAAGGGTTTCCAAAAGAATAATAATCATGTCTGTCTTGAATTCGGTTCACTGCTACTGTAATTTAGTTAAGAAACTGAGTTGCACATTAGATTTCACAGTAATACATTCTTCATACTGTTTGTAAAAGGTTTGTACAGTTGCTGTGTGTCAGAAAACAGCTGGAGATCATGATCATATTTATGCATCACAGTCACACAAGATTTAATATGAAACTTCTGAGCAGCAGTGCACAATTTACTCCTCTATTGCTTTATTCAGATATTTCATATTTCTGGTTGCTTTCATTTGCCTAAGAGTAAGTTTTAAGTAAGTACAGACTGCTCAGGGTTCTAGTTGTCCTTTAGAAAAGAAATTGGATCACAAATGAGTAGTTTGCCTCAAAATACTACCTGGGAAACTTGGGAAGCTTGCTGTGCTGTTGGGTAAGAGCGAATAATTGAGTATCGATGAAGTACGTAGTTTATTCAAATAAGCAAATAATGGAAGTGATTTTATAGCTTTGTGGCTTGGTTTTCTTAATTTGGTTTGGCTTTGGAGGATCTGAGATCTGACGCCTTGGTTATCAGCCTCTCAGGAAAACTGGGAAAAGTTCTATAATTGTCCTTATCTGAAAGATCTGTCCTGGTGGACTTCTGGCTGCGTCATGGACTTCGGTCTTGTCTTGTATTAGAAACTTGGGGTGTGGTGTGTTGGGGTTTTTATGTGTGTGTTCCTGCCTCTGAATATTTGAATGCCTGCTTCTCCTCGAAGCACTCATTGAGAAGAGGGGTTTGCAGGTGGGTAACCTCTTTGTTCACAAGTAAGCGGTAGCTTGGCTGCATCTCTGTGGTGGGCTGCGAGGGGTGTGAAAACAGGAGGTCTAGAAATTTCACAAGATTTCCAATCACAGAAAACTAGTTTTTGGTCTTGGATGAGAATCCTCCAGCCGTTACATGGCTCCTTTCCAACTGTGTGAATTGTGTATGACGGGAGAGGGGTTTGTTCGCTCTCTTCCTTCACAGCTGGACATTTAAGGAGGACACTGCTGCTTGGGGTATGTGGGCATCTGGCCTCGCTTCTGGCTTCAGCACATCTGTGAGTTCTCTAAACCCTGCATGGTGTGTCTCTAAACCATGCTTTCCCATGCTGTCAGTAGCTGCTTTTGAGAGCACAAGTGTGAAGTTCAGGGGTTCTTTGTGATTTCTGTTGCTGAGCCTCAGAAGGGCTGCTCTGCTGCGTGCCAAGCTCTCCTGAGCTGGGGGTCTGGTGTCGGTGACAGAAAAGAGCAGCTGATGCAGTTTATTTTTGTTGTCATCACTTGGAGAAGCTGCTCGCCTGGTGTGTGTGATTGTATGTAATAATGTAGTACTAGGGGCTGGTACAGCTTCGTGTGGAAGGGGAGCTCTGCCAGCACAGTGCTGCCAGCCGACGTCAAATGCTGCAAATGACGCCCGTTTCGTGGTAGCGCGTCTCCTTGAAAAGAGGAGTCACACTTGGGGCGTCTGTCACGGTAAACTGAATGCCACTGGACTTCGGTAGCCTGTGTTGGAGCTTGTTTCTGTACTGCTTTCCTAAGCAGCTTTTAACTACTTTGAATTCATTCCCTGACACTTAAGAGACGAGGACACATGGTATGGCTTTGAAGGAGGTTGACTTGTCAAATCAGTGCGTTGGCAGGAGAGGATTGTGTGACCTCTCCTACCACCTAAAGATGAGGTGTGTATGAATACAGTTGTAATATGCTATCGTAAATAAAATGTGTGGTTTTTCTTTAGCTTTTCATTTGATCAGATGATGTAAATTGGTAACAATATATGTTAAATCAACACCTCTACTCCATAGTCACATTATGTATTGCTGTGCACTCGTGTATTTTTTCCTCCTTATTTTTGTTTCTTTCTAAGAGTTTTTTTTACCTTTCTGAAGCAATAACTTATTAAAGCCATCAGCGAAAAGCTTTTAATAAATCAGTGCTGAGAACATGCGCTGCATGCACACATGTGGGTTTGTTATGTAAGAATGCAGTTTGTGCATGTTAACTTAAAAAAAAAAAAAAAAAGNAGTTTCATGTCCCGATTACAGTTAGCATGTTACCTAGCTGTTCTTTTCACTCTCATACCTTTTTCATGGGTTACTTTTGCTGCCAGGTCCTTTGATGGTTTGTTTTGCCTGTTGAGTTTCTGTTAATCTTGTGTTATGTATCAACTGCTCCAAAATTAATTGCATTGTCCCAGTATGAGGTTGATGTAGATATAATTAGACTTTTTTTTTAAAAGAACTCTGCATCTTGGTTCTCTTAAAACATGGAGTAGATTAGAGTATAGGCCAATATAAAATATAAACAGTCTTATCTGAGAACAGCCATTTAAAAAAAGCTTTAAAAATTAGAGATCCTGAACTTGGTATCCAGAAAAGCTTTTGGATGCTGGAGAGGAGTGAAGGAGTGTGGAATTTCACTTCACAGTTTAATTTTAGTGAGATAATAAATAAATGTTTATTGAAATAACAGCAGACTGCATATGCAATGACCAATTCAGATTCTTTCTGAATGCTAGAATTCTTTTTAAATAGGTCTTTAATCAGAGGGACAAACTTTACTTAAAAGGAAGATTAAGTCAAGAGGTGAGTTGGATGAAATGGGTTAGCACGGGTCGCGGGAGAAGAGGGAGCTGGGGGCCAGCGAAGGAGCCCTCTCCTCTGGGCCGGGCGCCGGTGTCTCGGGCGAGGATCAGCAGCTTGTGGAAACGGGGTAGTGCGAGCACTGAGTATGTAAGCTAGTAACTAGAGGGGGAGGAGAGGAGAAATATAGTGCCTGTTTGTAAGTGGTTGCAGTAACGCAAACGGTGGGATTGGAGAGACCTTTGGGGAGCCTCAGTCCCAGCCCTCTCTGTCCTTGTACCTTTGTACCAAATCCGGCTTACAAACCCTACCAACGCCGTTCGTGTGACAAGCGAGACACAGAACTTGCACCAACTAGGCATCTTCTGTCCAGTATGGGTGCCTTGCTTGTCTGTAGGCCCTTAGAACTCCTGCAGGCTTTAGTACCATGGCCTTAGAGAGAAGCCCTGTAGAGGCTGACGCTTGCTGATGTGTTGCTGGCGAGGCTTGGGCGAGCAGGTGTTACGGCCAGCGCTCACCAGCGAGGTGCTGGCATTTAAATGCAGCTCAAATCAAAATGCAAGTCTGAACCGCTCGTAAATACAGAAGTTTCTGGGGCAGACGTGCTGTCCTGTAACACAAGTGAAAATCAAATATGGAGGGTAATTGAATTATGTAATCTATGGGGCTGTACCTCATGCATTCAAAGAGAAACTAAAAGTGGGAAAACCAGATGTATGCTATTAGGACTTTCATTTTAAAGGTTTAGGGCCTTACATGCTTATATGGCCCTTCGCTGACGTGGGAAGGCCGGCGGTCGCAGCCCTGTGCAGTAGGTGATGCGTGCCCTGCCTCGAGGGCAGGGGCGTCAGGGAAACGGGGTGTTTGTGGAGCTGGGGGCTGGAGAGTAAGGGGGGAAGGCAGAAGGTGGAGAAGCTTTCAGTGGAAGGAGGTTGGGTTAGACTGTCCTGAGGTATAGCTGAAAGCTGGGGGGTCGTCTGAGATGCCTAAAGAAATTAGCTTTTTCTGCCATAAGTTCCATTTGAAACAGATTCACCTCTGTGTAACAGGCTTTTAATGAATTCAAGAAACTGCTCTGTTACCACATTTTAACTTCTCAAATGTTTTAGGTTTTTGATAAGGGACCTCGAAAGAGATATTAGTGGATTATTTTTAGTATGCTGTTTTCATTTATTTACTTCAGTGATGATCTCTGGTAGATTCCAGGGGAAAAAAAACATGACGAGGCTGAAGGGTTGCACCACTTTTTCTTAATTCTTTAATTTCAGTAAAAGAAATTACTGTGTCTTCATTTAGCTTAGTAGGATTAGGTCTTATGAATATGCTAAATTATTGTATTGAAGAGGTACTTGCTATGATAAGAGTGGTTTAAAATGAAATAAAGTACTAAGAAAGTAAAAGTGAAAGGTCACAAGTTATGCTTACTTGAAAATAAATTAAGCAAGCAGTTTTTCACTACCTCAGATTTCCAAACGAACATAGATTAAAATCAAATTTGTAAAGAATGATAGTATGTCTTTTTTGTCCATTAATTTTATAAATGATGTAATCCCTTTTTGGAGGAAAGGGGAGACTTGTAATGCTTTTTGTGTTATTTGCTTTGATCAAATGATACTGATAAGCTTAAGGTTTAAAAGAAAAATGAACATTAAATTGTATGTTCTCTCTCTTGTCTGAAGGAGTACAAAGTATGGAAGAGATCCTGTATCACAAATATCGTCTCCCTTGGTGCTGTCGGTAGAGCGAGGAGATGCTACTTTAATGCATATTTCAGAAAAGGCATTTTCTGTAACCTGTCCTGCTTTGTTACAGCCCAGACTAGGCTGCTTAAAGGTCATTTGGCCACATAGATTCAGTAGGAAGTAATCTTTTTTTAAATCTGAGCCCTCCTGTGTTGTAAAGTCCCCTGGTTTCATTTTCATGTAGTTTTATGAATTCTGCCCTTCCTGAACACGCATTTCTACAAGCCCTGCACATCTGCCATATTCTAAACTGACGAGGAAGCTATTCTGACACCTTCATTTTTAACAAAACCAATCTAACAAGTTTTGTAATGAATTAGCTTTCCATAGTTAGAGAAGACAAGTCTGTTCAAATGAAGTGCCAGGTTATTTGCTAGTTATGTGCATGATTTAGTAAAAATGAAATTTAGTGCTAAAACTCCTCGGATGAAAGGTAAATGTTGTATAAATCTGAATGCTCAGAGATCTTTATTTTGAGTAGCAGAGCATTCTCTTTTTTTTTTTTAAGTAAGCAGTTAATATTAGGATGCCTGCAAGATTACATTCTTAGTCACGCTAGATATTTGACAGCTACTTTCCACCCAGAGCAACTGGTTTGACAAATGAGCTTGGAACTATTTTATCACTTTATAGATTCTTCTCTAAAGATTTTTTTTAACACTTTAAATGTTGGAACATCTGATATTTTATTAAGTAACAGTCAGGGGGTTGGAATATTGCTAACAGTCCACTTGTTTTTCTGACTTAGTTTATTCCAGCGTGCGGATCAGAAATATATAGTTGCACAGCATACCATTGGGGAGGGAGGAAGTGACTTCGGTTTCTATTCCTGGCTGACCCCAGCCTATAAACCAAGGAAGAGCTTTAAAGGAAATGCAACATTTAGCTCTTTGAATCTTTCCAAGCATTCATAAGTGCTACCAACTCTGTCTTCCTGTATGCAATGTTTCAAAATGTGGACATCTTAAAATTACCGTCCTAATTTAAAAATGAAACAGAACACATACCTAACAAGGGAAGCCCTAAAACTTCATGGAAATAGGTGGCAAAACTGCAATTCCAAATTTTACCAAAAACATCTGAAACATCTCTGCTATTGTTGAAATAGAATGTTTATTTCCCAAACTGTTACTGCTCAAGACGCTGCTGGTGTCATGAGAGAGAGGTATGTTCTTTTGGCCCAGTCTTCGTGTAAGAATAAACTTAAGTTTCTTTTTTGGATCAGGGAGCCTTTTTCTAGGTTCTGTATTAAGGAAGGGGAATAAGTTCAACGAATTGTTTTTCTTCACTTGTGTTTTTCCTACTTGAAGCTATTTGCAATGGTTCTGCTCCTGTGAAAATGGCACGACTCCTTGTCCATGCACTGGAAATTGAAACAGCGACTTTGAAAACGTGGTCTGAGCGTTATGGTGCGTGTCCCCACTGATAGAAGCCACTGTCACGGGATGACGTTCTTCTGTGAGATGGGATCAGATTTTTGGATTTGGTTTGGTTGTGTGTTCAGAAGATCTGCAGAGTTTTAAAAGCCCTCCAAGATGCAAAAGGTGGTTGGGTGCCATGTAAGACTACTTGTGACTTCGGAGTATCCCTTCTAAGCGCACATAACTCACTATAAGTGGGGCCTGACCCCGTTGGGTGCTAATTGTAAGGTAGATTTTTCCAGATTGTGTTTAAAATCTCAGTGGTGGTTTAGCAATGGTGATTCGCCATCATATGGTACGAAATTCCATACTGAAGCACTAAACTGTGTCAGGATATTTATGGGGTTAGGAAGTTCGCAGCCTTCCACAGGCTATGGAAGGGTCGACAGACACGTCGATTGCTTTGTATTCCTGGGAAGTTTCTGTTTGTGGTACAGATAGGTCTATCTCACCCTGATACTGTGGCACCAACTGCATCAACCTCTCCTTGCTGGAACTGGCATGGCCTCATTTGGTGCAGCTTGTTTGAGAGGTACCGAAGGTCCGTATAGAACGCAACAGGGAAAAGGTGAGCTTCCAGATTTGGTTTCTGGCTGGCAAAAAGGGTCCTGGTGGGAGAGCTGCTTTGCCGTAGCTGTCACAAGACTGCTCAGTTAGGCACTGTTGGTGGAGAGAGCCAGCCAAGTCTGGTGTGCAGACAATTGCAAAAGAGGGAACTACATGTAAATGAGGCAATTGGCTTAAAAACCAAACCACCCCCCTCCCCCCAAAGCCAAAACCTAAAGAAGCAGCACCAGCACCGAAACATGCCTGAACAGCTCAGAGGTCGACTAAAAATACTGTAGTATTTGCTGTATCCATGGGACCTGGAGCACTACGGGTTAGTGAGTCTGAGTCCTGCCCTTGGCAAGGTGGCAGATTGTAAAGCTGTAAGGTCATTGAGCACGTGAGTCTCTTGGGAAAGAGCTGTCCTTGCTTCTGGAAGGAAAACACCCCCTCATCCCATGTCCGGGTTTCTGTGACGTTGTCAGTGAGCCTGTGGAGGGGAAATCCAATTGACCTGAATATATTTGAATTATTTTTATTTTAAGACTTTGACATGCTTCATTGCCAGAGGCCATTTAAAAGGAAAGAAACCAACGAAAAACCCCAAGTTGTCATGGAATTGGAAGAGTGGTTCTTTTGTGGGTTTGAGAGCTGCTTAAAGAATAGGAAGCGAAGGGTAGGATTTAGTGGTTGCGTTTCAGGACGAGACGCCGACTGCCTGGTTCCCTGCGGGTCAGTGCTGAGACGGGGCCTGAAAAGGGAGCGTGCGGGGAGGTTTCTGGGTTAGCTGATACGAAGCTATTTTGGGTAGTCGAGTGCTAGGCTGGAAAGCTCTCTGGAAGTGTAGTGAGCCGATGGGGGAGCCTCCAGCTAAAAAATGTAAGGTTGTGCATCTAGGGAAAATCCTCTGGATGTTGCTTGTACAATACGGAGCTCGGAGCTGGCAGCTGGGACTCGGGAAGGGGTTTGGGGTCGTCACTGGTGGTTTTGTGAAATCCCTAGCTCAGCGTGCAACAGCAGCCCAAAAGGTAAACAAGGGTTAGTATTACCAAGAAGGATAAACTAATGGCTTCTGGCTTGTGCTTTGTGAGCCTTGGTGTGCTCGCGTCCCCAGTGCGGTACTCCTCCGCTCCACACTGCCTGTTCTTGAGCGGGGTTGGATAAGTTTTTAATTTACTACCAGAACACTTTTGTCAGTTGTGTTTGTCTCCAGTGCTTAAGAAATCGCCCCCAAATGTCAACAAGCTAAACAGACTGGAGGGGAAAAGTCTCAGCAAAAAGAATGCAACGTGTGATAGTGTTAACCATTAGTGAAATCTATGGTGGTTGTAATGACATCTTCCTCCCCGTGCTTTTTTCTCCTTGTTAATATTGGTATATTCATGTGTTCCCCCCACCCCATGTGTTGAATTCCATACTTCATTTTGCCTTTAAAATTGCAAATAAATCAAGGTAATTATAGGAAGCAGGCTATTCACACTGCTGCCTAGGGAAATTCCTCATACTGTAAAGCTATCCTTCACCTTTTTCATACAGTAGTCATGGTTCCAAAGGCACCTCAGAAATTAAAATCTTCTATTATAGAGATAGGTTACTCTATCATCTTCAGTAATTTTCCCCAGCCGTCCCTGTTGTCCCCATACACACACACTTCAGATCGCTGTAGCAGCGCTGAAGAATGTTATTTTAACTCCTGCGCTGCTGCCACGGATGCACCATGAAAAGCGGTCAGGCCCCCATTTTTGCAAAAATCAAAATTCTTCTCACTTATGGCACTGCCTTCTCTCCAAGTTAAGTGCAGTGCAGTTATAGTGATAGAATAAATATAAATTTTATAAAATTGATACAGATTTTTTACAAATCTGAATGTAATATTTAGAAGTATTTTCTACAAATAGAGCATATCATTCAAGAAAAATTAGAAAATGACAATGTTTTAGCCATTCCAATAATTGATTTACATTTCTTTTCTAATAGCAAAGGGTAGAACTCAGTACTCTCATATTTATAATCATTCTTTTCCTAGGGAATGTGACTATGTTTGTTTTTCCTTTGTTAGCAACGCTTCCCAGAGCTTCTAAACTCCTAGTTTGGAAGATGCATTAAATCGGCAGGTTTTTGCAAGGTGAGAAAACGGGCTGTTGGGAAGGAGCTTGTACAGTTGTGTGTGTTTGGAAAACAGCTTGGTTTGGGTCTGGAGGTGCAGCTGGTGCCGTCAGGTGGGTCGGCAGCAGCCTGAGGCCATTGGGATCCCGGCAGTCATCCTTTCCCGGCGCTGATCCGAGGGGACTGGCCAGATCCCTCGTCGCAGGTTCTTCTTGTGTGCAGTAACTTGTGTTACTTCCGTACATTTCCCGTGATGGTGAATCCATAACAGTTTTCCCAGAATTGTAATTTTTGTGAGTAAAGCCATTCTTGATGCACAAGCAGGGAATGGCGTTGGGAATCCTTCGTGTATTTCTTCCCTGAGGGTCTTTCCTAATTCTCTCTGAGCAGAAAGAGTCGTCGTGCAGGTACTGCGAAGTATTAATTGCTTGGACTTACCCTTACACAACATGTGAAAGTTAAGAGTAATACACACAAGCTGATGACTGGACATAGCATTGGTAGACGTTGCTGTGTAAAATGGGAGTTACTAGCTTCTCCAGGTTGTATTTTGAAGAGCTTTTCATGCTTGTAAGTGAGACCAGGCTGGGAGCAGCTCGTGGCACCATCCTCGCTGGGTGTTGCTTTGCCCCGGTGTGCATCGCTTTGCTCTCTTGCTCTTATTTCTGAGCTCAGTCAAGCAGTATTTTCAGATAACTTCAAAAGAAATATTTTTTTTTTGTTTAAGTTAGCCTTTGAGCAGTCACATCCTTACTGTAATATGTCACAATTTGCTCACAGAAATGTGAAAACAAAGCTGTAGAACTGCACGGTGTAGAGCAGTTTCTCGAGGAAGAGCAGTTTTACCTTCCTCTCTGCCCTGGACCACCTGAGATCCTTCTTTTCACAGCCCTGTCTCTTGGTCTGTGCATTTGAATTTCTTTTGCCTTCTCCAGCAGTAGGTGTTCGTGGTAGTTTGTCTCCATTATTTTTTGTTTACATTGCTGAGTGAGATGACTGTAAACTGGAGAACATTATTACTTCTTTCTGCAGGTATCTGCGGTGTCATCTGCTTTTATTAATATTCTGTAGCATCGCGCTTACGAAGCTGTTGACATTTGGTGGGGGTTGCTATAGTTATTACCATCCCGCATCTCAAAAATCTGAATCAAATATTTGATGATAATTTTGTAACACTCGTTAACATTGACACATTCGCCTTTTATTTTGGATCTCTCAGTTAAGTCAAGTCTCTACTTCCTTTTTCTATTATTGGCGGTGCAACCAAGACAAGATCACTCTCAATGTATACACTGTGTACCTTTTGCAGGCGGGGGGTTGCTTTATTTAGTTCAGTGCATTTTTTTTAATCCTTCTGGAAGCTGTTGACATAAAAATAGTTCATATGAATAAACAAAGGTGCAGAAAAATGTAAAAATTTGTACATATCCATGCAAAAGGATATTGCTGTTCTTACAGATGGTGGTATCTTAGACCTCTTTACTGTTGATGAGTTCAGCCACATTTAAAAACTAACTGAAGTTTTGTACTTTTTGGCCTCATGGTACTGCTGAGAAAGACGAATGGAAGTTGAGATTAATTGTATCTCCTTTTAAGTACTCATGAAAACTACATAAAAATATTTCTAATAAATCCTTCCTTGCACTCGCCTTCAGAAGGTCTTGGAAAACTAAGCAGTGTGTGTTTGGTACGGGGCACGTGTGTTTCTTAATCTGAATTTGCCTATTGTTAGAAGCACAGAAAATGGGGAAAAAAGCATTGTTAGGAGGCATGAGCCAGGTCTATATCAGCCAGTATTTTAAAATCAAGACAAAACAGAATGATTTGGAGGAGGAGAGTGGAAAGGGGAAATGGAGAAAGAGGGCAGGAGAAAGGGGTGAAGATAAGTTGGTAACTGGGGGGAGATGGACCCAAAGCACGAGTTGTACGTGATTTCTGTTCTGCCAGTGTGCAGGTAGGTGAATCCTTGGTGGGGCACAGGGAATTCTCAGTGAGGATGACCAACCTTAAAGTTTTAAAAATTACGGCGATCATTAATTCAGAAAGTTAGAGCTATATTGAGCATTCAGACAACATAATTTTTGCATATCCAACTTCCTCTGTCTCTTATTTATGCATAAATGTAAATAATAAGTAACCAAACAGCCCCCCACTGCATAAGCTCTTCAGTTCTGTCACTGCCCTGCGTCTCTGCACGCATTGCAGATCAGTCGCCCAGCCGCTGCGGGAAGACAGCCCGCTCGTGGGATCACCTCCTGGGCTTCCACACAGCCATCGAGCACAGCAACCGTGTCTACTGCTTCCTCCTCTTCTACTCAGCTCGAACTGAAACTTTTCTGCTCCCTGTACTTCTGGATTTAATGTCTCTCTTCCTGAGCTGGAGCGTATTGAGGCGTCCAGCTCGACCGCTTCCCCTTGTCTTGACGCATTCTTTGTTACCTGTACCTTTTATCTCCTTACACGGAACCTTTTGCTAGTCCAAATGTCAGCTTTACGCAAGCAAATCCATATAGATTGTGCTATTGCATTTGATAAGCAATTTCTAGGCTTGCAGTTGACAGGAGAGGTGTGTTGGAATTCACTTGATGAAGCATTTCGGCCAATGAAAACTAATTTTTTTCCCATCCCAGTGATACTTGTTTCCATTCAGCTGGCAATTACTGAAACCATACACAAGTATACATTAATATTTTCAGAATTAAACTTACATTTAGTTACATTAGAAGGTTCGCATAAAGGGTGATATTTGATACTTAGTATTATTTAACAAAGTAACATGCCAGTTTTGTCTCAGTGTAGACATGCAAATGTAAGGCAGACATTTTGACTCATGAGTTTGAAGTCTGTTGGTCAGTCCCAACATGTGGGACGGGATTAGAGCGTCTTGTTATTGAAAGATGGTTTAGAATAAGGTATTTTTCTTCAGCAAACTGCGATTTTTGTAACTGTCCATGTGAAGCAAGAGGAGATCTAAGTGGATATCGCCTGTCAGCTACTCATCACCTCTCCACCAAGACCTGGTCTCTGGCTGTAATCACGGGACTGGGACTAGTACGTGCTGACTGACATCAAATGCAGATGCGAATTCAGCACAGCAGCACCTGCTGTTCCGTGAATGAGTAACAGAATAAGGATCAAACGTCTTCTCGTTATCTCTTCACATCTGTGATGCCTTTTAGGCTTATTAGCAGAATATCCGTACGTTAGTAATATTTTTTTGAATCTGCCGTGGTTTTACACAGTAGCTTTACATTTGGCTTAAAAATGCCGGGATGTGGTTGCTGGTTTGCAGCAGTCTGTGCGGTCAGCTGCTGTGGACCAGCACGCCAGCATCCCCCAGGATGCTTCCACGGCTGCTCCTCCCAAAAACAAGTCCTTAGGGCATGCCTGAGCAGCAGCCGCTACCCCAGTGCCTGCAGTGTCAGGGCATGGCTGAGACCCCCCAGCTCTGTCTGCTTTATATGGGTAGAATGGAGAAGGAGCTACTTGGAAAACCCCTGAGCCGCTGCTCCCCGTTTGGGAGGGACAGAGCCGTCCCAAGGCTGCAGCTCACATCGCCAGGACGGCGCACACCGTTCGGTGAAGCCGGTGCCTGGGCAACAGGGCTGCGACCCCCAGACTTCATGTGCAGCAGAACTGCCCTGAACCCATTATACGTATGGGCAGGTTTACTTGCCTTTCAGCACTTGGAATGTTTGCAGGCACCCATCAGCAGGTTTTTTTCTCTTGAATCACAAAGTTAAACCTAGTCTTAAGTAACTGAGAACTCTTAGAAGGAATTAAATGCCTGTGACACGTGTATCATCTTGGTTTTGCACGTGCTTTGTACTTTAACTTGCTTGAGGAGCACAGAGCCCTGAAAGTTAGTTTTAAATGGGGGACATGTGCCTAGCAGCATTGTTTCTCTTTAATAATACAGTTCCTGCTTGTAGCAAAATATTTTTGCCTTGTTTGATGCATAAGGGTTTTAATTTTACATTAAATTTTTTTCATCATCTTAAAAAAAAAAAAAAAAAAGCTGTACTGAGTCAGAAGGGACTGTAGAAGCCATCAGTGGTGAATATTTTTATCGTTGTCTGCTTTGTTCTTCCTTCCTCTCTGAACAGAAAACTTAGTTCTTTTTTGGATTCATGGATCCACTCTATAGATGTCAGTGGTTAGACAACAAGTAAACAACTTACTGTAAATGGGCGGTGTGCCACCTGGCCTCCAGCTCTCCAGCAACTTGTGACTTGCCTTCAGGCTCAGAAGAATGCCTTTTTGCTTGGTCATTTCCTTTCCTTTCAAATACAAGAAACAGAACTTTTTTCCTCCTCCAATTAAATAGCTTTCCTGGCCTAAATATTAAAATTAGGGAAAGATATGCAGATGGGATGGGAAAGATACAGCCCAGATAGTGGGTCTTATGCATTTTGGGAGGAAGCTTTTGACCTTGCCTTAAAAGCCTTCAGGAAACAGCATTGCAAACGGTGAGTTGAGCAGTGCCTGGTCTTTGAATTCGTCTTGGTTTGTTGTTTTGGTTTTTTTTTTTTAATTGTGGAACAATTTCACAGGAATTTTCTTTCCCTGGTTGAGATGTTCGTTGTTTGCAAAAGCGATGCTTGCCCCAGAGGGAGGTGTTCAGGGCACGTAAAGGCTCTCGGCTAGCCCTCTGTACGCAACAGATGCGGGGGGTGTGCGTGGCCAAGCCGGCACTCAGCCGCTTGCACCCAGCCTTGAAAATTACCATTCACAATAGTATTTTCTGCATATTTTGAACTACAAGGCAGGGGAAGATGACTCAAAACATTCAGCGAAGCACTTTAGGTACCAGGACACATCTGGCCAGAATTACCTCGCGTTTTGCACTTGTGTGGCTAGATTTCTTCCAATATTTGAGTGACTGAATTTATGTAATGTTAAGTTAAATATGTCTACGCTGTAAGCTGGAGAATAATTAAACTGAATGAATGCCTGTAATTGATCTTTTTGCCTGTGTAATTATGCTAAAGGTCCACCAGGAAACTTGCTTCCTTTCCTGCATCCCTTTCCTTCTCCCCTCAAAATATGCTCACGTATTCAACAGCAAGATGCTTATGCTAGGAGAGCTTTGGCATGTGGATTGTGGTTCATGGTTGTGGCTTCCTTCTTCGAACAGGGAAGGATTTTTCCAAAGGCACCAACACAGTATGTATGTTATTCATTCCAGTTCATGAATTCTTTGGTCTGGGATAAATATATGGGCAGATTATTTTGATGGCGTCCTTTCACCTAAACTTACATACACCAAGGAATTGTTATGACTTTTTGGATGTTAAAGCAAATCTGCTTTTACAGGGAACTTAACAGTAATTGTTTCTTAAACAGCAGTTTTAGATATAATCTCTCTTCTTGGCCTTTAGTTTGAGGTCAAAAAGAAATCAGAGGATGCTTTGGCAATACAATTGAAACAGCAACACAGGTATTCTTGTGGCTAATTTACCTAGTTATTCTATAGAACCCTATTTCCAACTTAATTTTATGTCTTTCTGTGATCTGCATAGGTGTATCTCTATTTAAAAAAGGACTGTCTTCATCCAGGCAACGCTGGTTTGTAGCAGCAGTTGCACTTCTGGCAACTACTGGGCTGGTTTTGCCTTCTTGGGGGTGCCAGAGCTGCCTATGAACGCAGGCAGTCGTGCTGGTTTGTGGTGATGATGGTGAGGGAGTGAAAGTCTGGGTATTAACAAACCGGTGCGTTTTCTGAGTGTCTTGCAAGGCTTTAGAAAGTCTAAGGAAGGGACACAGCGTTCTGTATCTTGGAGAATCAAAACAGCAGAGGTTTTTAGGAGAGTGAAGCTTCGTTGTAGGAGCTGCATTCTTTTCCTCAAGTAAATGTGAAGTAAAACGCTTGTTTTACATGAGAAGGGTGTGAGGAAGCTCTCCTTTAAACTTGTGTGTGAAAACTTTTCATACTGTAATTCAGGACTGAATTTAAAGGCTGCTTTTGAAAGCAATAGTACTTAGTTGAAACTGGTTTTGACTCTTCTGAATGGTTTTCTTCATTATTAATTTTCCATTTTAACACTTCAACACTTTAAAGCATATCCAGGCCATTTCCCGTCTTCACGATCAAGTTAAGATTACTTAGTGGTTTCTCTGGTCTTTTCAAGCCTTTGGTTTGTGTAAACGACAGTCCCTGTAATATTTATAAAACTTATGTTTTTTGCTTGGTGGCTTTATTAAAAAATCTTGAACAGAAAAAGTCAGTCTGAAAAGAATTAATTCCATTACTTCTGACTTTACAGTGCTCTCAAGTGACTGTCAGCTGGGGTAAGAAAGCTGCTGGTGCTGCAGTAGGAGAGCAGTAGAGATCAGCTTATTCCATGTCTTTAGAGGTTTCAGGGGAAGAAAGCTAAAGACGAGCACCCACGTTACTGGATGCAGTTCAGGCTGTGATTAGTCCTTTGCCAGGCCCTGCAACATGTAATCTCTGTAGGGCTTCAGGCATCTGCAGGTATTATATTCCCATAATATACAGAGTTTGGAAAATACCTGCACGTACGCCTAGGGTGTGTGCACGTGTACATAGCCACATGCCCTCGAGTCTGGTCGTTAACCTCTTGCAGTCCATTAACAACGTACTCGGTTGGTCTGGAGCTGGAATTTCTCGCACGGTGTTAGCAGCAAGCCGTGGGCTTTGTTTCTCCTTCATGAAAGACCTTAAAATATTTAAAGTTTTTCTTTTAAAGCTTAAAAACACTACCAGCACCACGGTTTGAGGCTCGGCTTAATCATAAGACGCTGAAAAATACTCAAGTGGACATGCTCCTTTGCCTTCTTAACCCTTCGGAGCATATGTTTTTCAGCTCAGTACAGATTTTCTGAGAAAAGAGAGATTCTCACAATTGTAAGCCCTTAAGCAGAGCTAAAGGAAGAATGCCAGATGCTGCAAGACTTGTGATTCAAATTGCAAGAATAAGCAATACAGGGAAACACTTATCATTCTCTCCTTGAAAAGGCTGGCCTGCTTATCTCCAGTTCTTGGCCTCACTCAAGCCATCTATAAGTAAGATGAAAAACTACAGACCTTTGGCTCTGTTTATTTCTCTGTGGATTGTTGCAGCACAAAAACGGTTTAAGTTGTGACCGTTCCAAGCTTTTTGAACCACCACGGCTTCCAAAATACAGAGAAGTAGCATAAATAATGGAAGTTGGTGGATTTGTTACTTTAGTGTTATCAGTTAGAGACAATTATTACATTTCTCTCATGGTGCTTGCTTTGTTTTTCTTCCCAAAGTAGGGAGTCCTCAGCGTCCATACCTTTAGAAGCCACTGGGAAGTGACAATAGGTCAACACCTTGGAGAATCAATTCTTATGTCTTGTCAACAGAATAGGGGTTAACAGGAAAATCTGTATTACATTTAGGAAAAACTATATATAATGATTATGCATACAGCATCAGAAACAAGAAAATACAAAACTTAAGAAAATAATTCCTCCGTATCAATTTGAGTATCATTTATATTCAGGCCTTGGTTAACCTCATCTAAAGTTAGGTGTGCTGAGGTCTCAAATTTAAGAGCATAATTATCCAAAGTTCAGTTTTCTACATTAGGCAGTGGGGGGAGAAACAGGCTTGAATTACTCTTTGCGGATAAGGGTTTCTCTGGACTGACTAGGTAAGTGTTCGCTGTAGCAATGCTTCTAAAATTAGTACCTCCTTTGGTTCGTGAAGTTAGGTGAAACTAATTTGGACTGTAAGTCTGACCCTAAATTTTAATTTTTTTAAATTTTATTCTTAGGATGTGTTAGTTGTTAGTTATTTTTGGTTTTCATTTTCTGTGGTGGTGGTTTATTTGTTGATACCACCTCAGTAATAATTTAAAACTCAAGCCATTCGAGACACTGAAACATGAAGACTGTGTCCATTTTGCATGAATCAGATATTGCTTTAACTTTTAAAATCTGGTTTGTCTCTCCCAGCTAGATCCCGTTATTATATTGTCATGAGCATGTTAGATTGAGGAAGCTTCTTTAGGCAAGGTGAAAACTAAAACCACTGTGAGCGCTGCGGGCTGATTCACAGCTAACACCTCGTTGTGTAATGACGGTGGCACTGCATGTACAATCATAAACTTGTGCAAAGCAAATCCCTTTTTAAACATGGGCTTAACCGCAGGCTTTAAGAAGAGCTTACTGAAACAAAGAGTTAAGTGTGCAATCGATGTGCAGTTTGTTCCTATTAGCAAACTTTCTTGTTTGTCAATTTGACCTTTGTTTAATGTTTCTCAGATGAAACATGTTAAGTGGCACAACAGAAATGTTGGACTTGGTTGTTTCTTCAAAGACTATATAGTCTAACAAATTTTAGCACAAACTGGAATAATGTGAGTCTTTGATCACACAGTTATTTATTTCTCCTTAAAAATAGTTGTGCTGTAATTACATGTTATCAGTGGCTATTAAGAATCTGGACTGAGAGAGCGCAATGCTCTGGAGGAACGAGGCTAATCCCAGCTGCACTCTAGTTTTGGAACCCTGGTTTTGTTGACATGTCTGGAAGCTTTTGTGCAGCTTCAGTCTCAACCCCTGTTAAAAATAAGCAAAGATTAACCACTTTCCTGTTTCATAAAGATGTTTTGTTACTGAATTAATTTCTCTGAAGCTCCATGAATCTGAGAAAAGCTTTACAAGGGTAAAAAAGCTTTTGTACGAGAGAGAATTTCATACAGGATTGAAGTTTGCCGAACCGTTTGATCAATGTCTCTTGAAGATGCAGTAAACAGTACAAGTTATTGCTACTGCAATGTAAAAAATGCTTATTTAAAATCAGAATGCTGTGTTTTAGATAAAAGAAAAGCACTATAATGTGCTTTTTATTTGAAAAATTAAGACTTTCTGAATGTCAGCGTCTCTTCTCTATTAAACTTGGTTTGTGTGTTTAGGTATCAATTACGGACTTTACTTACAAACCAAAGCCAGGCTCAGACCAGCTGATGCTGAAGGGCAGCAAGAGGTGCAGCATTTAAAACAATTAGAGGTCTGGACACTACCATTATGAAAATAATTTCATTTTTACACAGTCTGTAAATTGTGATTTACAGATACAGACATAGTTTCTTGAGGGTCACGTTTTTCCTTTTGGTTTCTTTTCCGTGCTAAGCTACAGCTATTAATAAAGGAAAGGCATTTGATCTTTGCTGTAGGGGGTACTCTCTCTCGATTGTTGCGCCCAGGATCTTGATGCATCTTTCTTTAGTATACCTAGGAACAGGGCGTCAGTGTGTATATACTCTGGGAAAAGCACTGCCTGCTGCCAGAGCGCCCGTCAGAGCAGATGTTTGTGTGCCCACTGACTTTGGCTTAGAAGTTGTGCTCACCTACCTAAACCATAACAGTAAATTATTTGGAGTAAAAAGCTTGTTCCTGTCTGTATGATGGTCTGCACCTGTGGGGGGGTCTGCACCATGGGAGTCTGAATGCTGGTTTGTTTTGTTTCTGGAGTACTCCCTACTGGACAAGCTGGTAAATGAATGTTGTTCCACGATGGTGTTGTCTCGATAATGTGACTGGCATGGATCTCCCCTCCCCCCGCCTTTTGCTTTATGTAAATGTTTTTTAAATGTAGGATTGATTGATTGACTGTTCATCTGACAGGTAACAGAAATGTTTGAAGGAATTGGCAGATAAACCTTCCTTTTTTTTTCCTCCTTCCTGTGTCTTTGGCTTTGCCAGACTTTCATCTCTCGCATGTTCTTTTCAGGTTCTTTATAGCACCTTCTGTGCTATGAAACCCTTCCTAGCTGCAGCTCAAAAAGCAGTATTTTTTATTTTTATATTGTTTGGTTTCATGAAAAATATAAGAAACTGATGAAATACGTGTTTTATCAGTAGCCTTTATAATTATACTTTTGTAAAGAGGTAGGGACCAGCTAATGGTAGGTTTCAAAAGTTGAATTAAACACCTGTTTTCTTGTGGTGGTGAGTAGAATGGTCTCTAGCCCCTTCTAAAATCATCATGCGGTGAATTCTGCCTTATTTTATATTTCACTTACTACTATTTCAGTAGTAAATGACTTTCCATTTTTCTTTAAGGAGTATTACCACTCTCTTACTGGAACAGACTTTGTAAACTAAACAGCGATGACTTAAACACTTGTTGCAGATGTGAGTACAGTATGTACTACATTAAGTAAATCTTGAGCAATGACCATGGTTAATTACAGTCAGTTAAAGTTTGCTATTTGAGATATCATGAGCTATTCTACTAGCAAATCCGAGTGACCAAATTCTTAGTGAAAGATACTGAAAGATAATGATAGATAGTGATGGGTTGTAAAAGGTTTGTAATGGCCTTCAGGACCTTTATAAGAGTGCATCTAGTTGTAATGAACACTGACATTCAGGAAAGCAGAACACAGTTTCCCACCAGGAAAGTTTTTAATACTTGTCTGAAAGAATGCTGGAGTTCCCACTGTTTCCAACTTGAAATAACTGCGCAATGCGCAGAGCGGTCTGTAAGACACACAAGATGCTCTCGGAGAAAAGAGGTGGTGTGGAGAGACTCTAGGATTATCTGCCTAGTCCCCTTCGTGATAGTTATGTGAGAGGTAAACAGCCTGGTAATGAAGTTTACAGATGGAGTTTAAATTGGGAGGGGTTCCCAGTGCTGCTCAGGAAGAGAAAATATACAAAGAGGCAGAGATGAACAATGTGGCCAGGAAACCATGTGAGGTTCAGCAAGGAAGGAATAGAGCTTCCTTCATCTGACGGGGAGGGGTAGAGGAAGAGGACAGAGGAAAGTGGATAAAATAACATGGGAAATCCAGGAGAGAGAAAGAAGGCAAGACCTGAAAGTATCATGGGGGAAAAAATAACCAAGACCAGACGTGCTTGTAAGGTCTAGGAGTATGCAGCAAGAGGGATGTGATGAAACGTCTTGATAGTCTTGAGTGTGTGACATGGATGCCCGGTGGAAATAAAAGCAGATAATAACCTCCTGCGTATGCGTGTTATAGCAGAAATTGTATCTGTAATTGCTTAACAGTGTTGACAAAAGTAATTAGAGCACTCAGCCAGATAATTCAATAAAGTTGACTGAAAAGTGCCATGAAAATGACATACAGTAGCTGTACACATCTCGCAGGCCTACGGTAGTACTTGCTGCTTGTCCTTCTGAAAATATTACACAAGTTTAGATGGCTGATTTTTTTTGTCAATAAACAAATTTATGACATCCTTTTCTTCCTGTTCATGTGTGGGGAAGAGTGGTTTTGTATATATTCTTCGCGTCACGTGTCAGAGGCCAGTTGATGTGAAAGGAAATTGTGTTATTAAGGTCATTAAAAGTGTTTGTAAGACTTTGGAGAATACCTTTTACACAGGTTTTCTTGGTTTTAAGCTCTGTCGGGTACACACACGGGTCTGGATATGAAGGACAAAATGCACCAAAAACTAAACATAAACATGAAAGAAAACCTTTTGGTAGCATTCGGAGTGGGAGGCCTTAGCCATTCCCTTGGGGAACTTAGCAGAGTGCCATCACGGTGTTTTGTCCTTCAGCTACTTTCTGATTTTTAAGTCACCAAGAATTTTGAATTTGCTCCTTACTTTTCCTGCAGGAATTACTCTTCCCTCTCTATTGTGGTAAAAAGGAATCTTTACCCTTTCAAGTGAAGTTACGGCTCATGACTAAGTCCGGAACATAACCCACACGCATCGGGGGTAGCACCTTACACAATTCTTAATACTAAGTTGGCGCNTTCTGAAAGCCGATTCCCTCCTTGCTAGATTGTTGTAACAAAGCCCAGTCTCCCTTCACACCGCATTTCTCGTATTAAAGATAGCTCAGGTTCTTCCTCTGCTTGTTTCTTTAGCTGCTGATCAGTCTTCTGAAAAGAAGTGGGTATAACATTGAATTTCCCTCATGGGGGATCAAAACCTACTGAAAACATATCTGCTATCTGAAATTGGGGGAAAATGGAGTGGAAAACATTGAGTCATGTAGACATCTTGAAAAAAAGAGGAGTCGGCTGTCACTAAAAACTTCTCCTGCTAAATGCAATGCATCTGTCCAACAAGTTCATTTCTGATCACATCCATGTGAAACACACCTATGTTTTTAAAACATAAACCAATAGTATTTATGGGCTTCTCTTAGCCCATATAGAAGTCTACCTTCAGTACTGAAATGGTAACTTTTGGGTTTTAATTTTTTTTTATTTTCACTTCTAGACTGAATATTGGCTAAAGTGAAGTGACAGGATGCACACCAACTAATATTTCAGGAATATTTTACTGTTACACCTGTTAAAAGTATAGTAGTGCTTTCACCGATTTATTTATTTTGGAGGGGGAAAGGTTTGCCTCTCCTTCCCACCTTTATGTGAACGGGCGGAGGAGGATATCTCAGAACTTCTTCAGTAATTTTGAAGTTAATATTGACTGTTACAGATATTTGGTAATAAAACAGAAATTTTTTAAGTTGGGCGGTAGGTTTTGCTTTTTTAGCTATCTCTGCTAAAAGTAGATGTCATTTAAGGAGAGTATTTTTCTTGCTTAGGAATCTTGTTTAAACTCTGCTTTGGCCCTTTCTTTTTGGTTCACTGATGTTTTTTGAGCTTCTGGACTCCTGTTCAAAGTTTAAAGAACAATAACTGGTCAAATGTAAAATAATGTCAATTGAACCAACCTATGACTCAACAGTCAACCAAGTCATCCTGGATCCACATCAAAATGGACTGAGGCCAAAACCTAAAATTGGCACACGTCCCTGTCCCTCTTTTCCATCTATTTCCACTGAAGCGGAGCCCAGAATGCAACACGTTGGTTAATATTCCATAATAAGCTGCTCCACATGTAAACGTATTACTTTCATTGACCAAAAAAGTGTGAAAGCCTATGCCAAGGGTAAACACATTGTGCAGTGCCTCAGACAGACCGAGAAGGAAATGGAGTTTGTGCACTGAAGAATGTACCATCTTGACTTTCTTTTAGTATCAGTTCCACTTTTAAACAGAGCTTCCTTGAAGGTCTGCAGAGAGAATTAAGGAAGAAACATTCCTTCCTGCTTCTCTTGCCCTGCTTCCATCTCTCCCTCCTCCTCCGAAGAAGAAGAGTTAAGGTTTTGTTTCTACTTTCTTATTTGTATTTATTGATTTTTATTTTATTTTTTAATTGTTGGTTTTTTCAGCAAAGCAGAAAAGTTACGCCGTGCTGATGGAAAGCACAAGCTGTGTTGGATAAGACTGTACGCATTCACAAAAATCAGACTCAGGGCTACTGTTAGAGGGTTACACTGGCAGCAGAAGAGTCTTGATTTTTTTCAGAATAGCAGAAATGAACTTTCTAATTACGAGTCTAAATTTATTTATAGCTTTATGACTCAATTTGACTATGCAAGTATTATCCTGCAGCTTTTAAAATATCTGTTCTGTGACTGCTGCAGTTGAGTTTAATCTTTTACTGCATTTCTTACAGTACCATTAATATTTTTCCATTTACGTTAGAGTCAGCTTTCCAGATGTCTCTTGCCTTCTTTCCTAGCAACATCATTTTGGCAGCCTGCGACTGCAGTCCTGTGATTGACACAAGCACTCACATTAAGACCACCAGAGCAAGGTACATAGCTCACACTGAGGTCACTGATGGAACAAATCCTGCTTAATATTCTAAGTTCAGTTCCTCTGATACCACATTAATAAGGGTACTGTAATAAGGAGTAAAATACTTCCCCCATATATGCTGACTGTATAGGATAAGCTGAGATGCTGGGTCTGATCTAAGCTCATGGGTCCATTCTAGTAACGACAGAATATCTCTGTGCAAGAGTTCTGCTGCCTTGTTGTGTGCTAGCAAATGAAATTAGTATGTTACAGGACCTATGTTAAGATAACAAAATTTTGGTGGGTACATTGGCTCTTGGTGAGTTTGAAAGGTTCAGAAAATTAAGAAACTGTTTCCAAGAAAGTGTCACACAGATAAAACATACCTCTGTAGCTGCTGAGATCGGAAGCAGTGCTTGCTGCATTTAGAGACTGGATGGACTAGGAACAATTTTTTGTGTTGTGCTTAAAATGAAAAAAGTAGTTATAAATCTAATTCCAGTTAGATTTTTGAGCTTTCATCTACTGAGCACGTATTAGTCTTGCAGTCTTCCTAATTTGGGTCTCTCTTTTCAGAGACACCTGCTTGTACATTAGTCTGTAAACGCAGAGTGTGTATGTATGCATGTAAAGCTGGATGTATCTGCAAGATTGAGTTCTTGAAAGTCAAGTTTTTACATCATCCACAACCTGTCTGTAAATATATGTAGATCAAATGCATATTTTGTTATCCAGCAAAACACAACAAATTAGGATGGCCCAGGGTGGTTTGATTACGAGTTTTTATTTAAGTATAAAGGTACTGGCTTCTGACTTATTTGTCTTACTCTTTTTTTTTTTTTTTTTTTTTTTTTTTTTTTTCTTTTTTTTTATGAAATCAGGGTCGAAAAAAAAATTTAAAAAAANTTAAAAAAAAATATGCATAAATTGATTCATATAGAAATTAAGTCCTACCCTTGAAGGTAAGGCTTTTTGGCTGCTTTACTGGAACGCTGTAATCAATGTAAAAGTTTAGAACATATAATTTAATTATCATATTCTGGTCATAAATACTTTAGGGCTGTAGTACATTTGAAATCCCAAGAGCTCAAGCTAAGGTTGCAGCTGCAACATCAATTACCATTTATCCATTCCAAGAAAGCTTTGCCTGTGCCCTTGAAACCTTTACGTTCTGGAGAGTAGCCAAAAGGGGGAAAAAAAAAAAAAGCCGCGTCTCTCCCTTGCGTTAGTGTTCCTTTCTCGCTCCTGTGCGAGCTCTAAAATGGTAGCGGACGCCATTTCGGAGCGGGGAGAAGGGGTGTCTTTGGTGCCAGTGGCTCTGGAGCTGCCGGAGGCTCCTCGAGCCCACCCGGCACTGGCGTGGTAATTAAAGAGCGTGCTGAGTCACCTGCGGTGGGACGCTCCTCCTCAGGTTTTGGAATAAATACCGTGCAGACTGAGAGCAAGCGATGGAAGGGCCCGATGCCCACAGGGAACCGGCGCTATTTAATGTTGTGGGTTTACTTCCCTTGCACTATATCGGGGATATCTGCAACTTATTGTTCTGTTAACGTGCTCTTGGTAAACCCTGTGCTTTCAGGGTTTATTTTTATTTAATAGAGTGTAATTTATGAGAAATGAAACAACAGCACTTCGAACAACAGTCCCTGCTGCCTCTAACGTTAGAAAGACACAAGCTCCCTGTGAAGCCTGTTCTTAACAACGTGTGTTTGTTACTTAAGCTCTCCTAAACACATGTAATTACTGCATCGGCTTCTCCAGAGCAGCAGATCGTGTCAGCCGGCGCATGGTGTTGGGAGTGGGGGGGGGTGTAGTGTTCCCGGGCCGGGTGTGAGCCTGTCCCTTCTCCAGCAGCCGTTGCCCGTGCTGCCGCCGTTGCCCGTGCTCGTGTGCACTTCCAGGAGAGCACTCGGCTGTTGAGGTGTGTGCTTGGGACAGACGAAGAGCAGGTAGGACTTCCCGCACGTTCAGAGCTTATATGTACTGGGTTTTCTAATTAAATACTATTTCTTCATATGGTTATGGAGAACAGACCTTAGGTTTGCAGTTCATGTTCTTTAAGACCTCTGGACTGATCAAAACCTCACCAGCATCAAGGTTTGACTGGTTCTGTACAGCAGTTCTTTCAGGGAAGGTATTAATTCCAATTTATTTTGTTTGCCAAAAGTAAGTGTATTTTTATACATAAAATCTTCCACAACAGGGACATGTAAAGTCTCTTCTCTGTGTGAACTGAAGTAACGTTTCTTGTTCTGAACTCTGTCTTGATACTTTGGCCAACACCCTTGTTGTGATGTACCTGAGTTGTTGGAAACATAAGCAAAAACATTTACGGTATTTGAGGCAACTTTATACAAAACAATGAATTGTCCAGTCTGCTTTAGATGCATTTAAGGCATGGTAAAATGTATGTTGTTCTGCAGAGAGAAAGGTTAATTATGAGACTTTGCTGCTTTAGATATGTCTTATATTTTAAATTTTTCTCTGAATGAGAATCCCGGTACTCCATTGTAAGTTAGTGATAAAATTTATCCTGATGTAGAGACAATGACAGGAGGAGACACGATGGTACCTGCCAATCTGATCATAAAATAACATGTTTCTCTACCACGAGTTTCTGTACACAGCAATGAAGTGAATTTGGCCATGGCCTTTCTATATGACCCATTCCTCATGGTGGTGTTATCGTGGTCGTGTTATAGGCATGTTCACAAAACTAGACCGTTGGTTCAAAATCTGGTTTCCTGGTTTATCAAGTCATGATATGGCATTTATCTGGGTGCCTGATAAAGGAAATTGTGTTAATCATCTTGGCTTTTCAACGGGCAGTAAAACAGTAATACTGGATGCTTTTATTCACAGGCTTTGCTTAAATATTGTAATCTGTAGTAGATTTTCAATTTATTATGGCATCACTGGGGATATGCTTGTAATTAAGAACAGCGCTTTTATCAAAGCAGTTCAGTTCTCCGTTTTAAGGACAAAACGGGAGAGGAAACTTTCATGCAGAACCTGTCAATTCTTAAGTTATTTGGAGGGCTTTTTTGCTTCTTTGTTTTGTGGGCGTTTCGTCCATTCAGGCAATCAGTGGGAATGTTTGAGTCGGCACCCCAAGACCCCTTTGACTTTGGGGAACTGTCCATGTGTTGAACGCCTGCTGACAAGAGCAGAGCTGGGTGCGCCCTCGGCGGTGGCCAGAGGAACCCAAGGCTCTGTCTGTACCTGCAGAGAGTTTGCAGGCAGCCTGGGAGGAAGAGGTTGGCTCTTACCAGCTCGTACCAATTTTTTGTCTCTTTAAATACAAGTGAGTACGTTACAAGAGACAGAAGAGATCATTGTAACCTGTGGTTCAGGTTCTCAGCAAAATGCATTTTTGAAATTATTTTCAATTTGCAGATATACTTTTAATATTGTAATGCCAAATATAGTGTCAATAGCCTTGTTTTAAATCTTTTTTCCTGCCTGAACTGAAAACTACTTTCCTGCCTAAGGGGGCATAAAAAATAATTAGTGGTTTCTCTAGTTAATAAAGAAATAAGTAAGCAATTCAAAAAATGTAATCAGTTGGCGTATGCAGCTGAGTGTTTACATTGTTCTCATTGCTAGAAGATAAGAACGAGGCCCAGATGGCAATGACATTGAAAATCGTTTCTTTACTGTTCGTTTGGTGATACTACTTATCCTGATAAGTAGCTCACTTTTAAGAACATGTTAGTTCAATACTAAGGTGACTTAGGCTGGAGAACCAGGGCTGATGGTGCGCAGTATGTTGTGCTCTGGGTACATCATGAGGGAATGCAACTCGTGTGTGTGAAGCATTAGATTAGAAGTAGGAGCAAAATGACTAGTCTTATCGAAAGACTAGTCAAAATAAATATAGTCAGATTCTGAGCTGTTTCTTCCAACCCTAGACATATTGCATCTATTTCTTTCCTCAGAGTTGGCAGTTGGACATGAATAACATTTTCTTATAGGTTTTTAGGAGCCAGTTCCAAGTGTTCTGTTTTTGTAATTTAGAATAGCACCAGGGAATAACTTAGTTGTCTGTATGTCTGAAAAGAACTTGTATTATGCATTTCCCCTGAACTTTTCTTCAGGGTAGATATTTTTTTTTTAAAGGTGAAAATCGCTAAGGTGACAGCCGCTTCTTTGCCGAGCGGCCCCATGGATTTCCCGAGATGCTGCTTCTCCTGTTCTGTAGCTTGCAGCTGTTTTCCTTAATTGCACTTAGTTTTTAAATTGTTAACCAAGTTCTCTTCTCTGTGTAACTTGCTATTGGTGCTAATTTATTTTGCATTTTAAAAAAGAATTTCCCCTTCAGCAGAAGCGCGCTGGGGCTGGGCATGGTCTTGGACAAAATTCATTGAGGCCAATTGTCCTAACACTTGTCAGGTGTAGACTGTAAATGACTAATTGCTGCTGAAAGTGTTCATCTCTTCATTACCTCACTAGAGATTTTTTTGTTTAATAATGTAAAGTAACAGGAAGGTAGTATATTTTTTAAATAATGTTATAATGTTAGGAAGTTCAACATACAGGGGTATTCGTTGTCGTGGGGGTTTTCTATTCACAGTAAAGGCAGAAGAAAGCAGAAAGATGAAAAAGCAAATGTTTTCTTTAGTAACGAACAACTACGCTGGAGGAGGGTTTCTTCAGAAGAGCAAATAACTATCTTTCTGCTCAAATGTTTGTAGCTGATGGCAGGGCTGTGATTTTGACGGTCACCCCTATCTGATATCCCGGCTCTCACAGCCTCGCCGGGCGAGCGTGGGGCTGGTGGGACTGAGTCACCCGGCCCCCACCAGCGCATCCCCCCGCGCCCCGGCCGCCCCCCTCCGCCGGAGGACGGCCCGACCCGCGCTGGACGGGGACCCCGGCGAGGAAAACTCCACACCGCCATAAACGTTAGCACACCCGACTTCAATAAAGTTTGAACCTTGAGCCTGGTTTGCAAATCTCTGGTAAATGATTAACACAGAAGTGGCTTTGGTTAAACAACTTGATTTCTACAGAGCTCATTACTCCAGCTGCATCTTCTTTTAAGTCTTTCCATTTTGCCCCCATGTGTTTCTTCGACTGGAAACGATAAATGTATCTGTACAAACGAATAAAATTAGGTTATATATAAACAGTTTCTGAAAGTAGATGGGAATGGAGCTCAGTACCCTTAAACAAATAACACCTTGCCTCCCAAAATAAAATCTAATTAAACTTTTTACAAATTTGGACTCTTTTCCCTCTCTCATCCATGCTTCTTGACTTTTTCTTTTATTTAGATAAGAATCACAGTTTATTAGGTGTTTGTTGAGTTTAAACATTTCTACAAATAACTGAAAGGTAACTTTTATAGTATCATAATACTGTAGAGTGTAACTTCCCTCCCTTCCCTCTTCCTTAGGAAGTGGTTGTTTTACTATGTATAACTTCATAGGTAAAAGATTTGTATTAAACCTCAAGCCGGTTTGTTGTAGCTCTTGCAGGAGCTATAATCCCTCACGCACTATAATCCCTCCTGTTCTCCGTGTTTCAGGCAAGCAAAATTTTGTTTTACACAACCAGGGGACTGTCAGAGTCTGGCAGCTCTCCACACAGTTAGTAAATATTGGCCTTATCTGATACAGCCAGGCTTGAAAAGATATGCCAGAAGCCCAGATTAGATTGCTGGCTACTGCTTTATTAATCAATGTAATAATTTATTTTTAGTTTTGTAAGTCATATCATCTGTTTTCTTTCTCATATTACATTTTCTATGGTACTGGTACAGAAAATGAGCCCCATTTAAAAATTAAAGGTGATTGAAAAGTTTCAGTGGAGTATGTTTAGCGCTACCATAGTTTCCATGACAGTTGATGACTGTTTCCTTAAAAATGCTTTTGTCAGAAAGTCATAAGGCTTATAGAGTTTTTTACCTAAATTAGATGTCTTCAAAACTATGCATAGGAAGATGTTTCCATCTTTTTCTGGTTTTAATCATTTTAATGAAACAAAGTTCTCAAGTTATATATTCCTTATTTAAAATCATAGGCTCCCAGCCTATATTTCAATGTTTAAGCTGAGATTTTTAATATAAGAAAAGGAGCTACTGGGCCTAAAACTTTAGAGAAAATAAGGCAAGTTGCAGTAGCTTTTGACTGGCCAGTGGTTACCGGTTTTAATAGGGGGAGTTGTTTGGTTTTGAGGTAAGTGTTGATTTTTTTTATTTTTTTTTTCTTTTTATATGACACTACAAAGTGGAGAAACAATTTAATTCCTTTTTCCAAATGGATCGGTAAGCTGGGGGGGGACCAAATCCCACAACAAACCAAACCACGGAAGAAAGTAATGCGTGTATCGCATGAAAGGAAGCAAAGCTTTGTAGTTAAAATTATTTGTCTCATTAGACAAGGAAGCTGGGGGGGAGCAAAGAAGCGAGTACGGGCTCTCAAGCCAGAGGTTGTCCTCTTGTCTCTAGTTTCTGAAATCTTAATGGAACAGCAGACCTTCCCCAGAGCGGCGGAGTCATGTACGCTGCAGCCCCGCACCTGGGGCAACGTGACATGACGCAGCGGGGTCCGGCAGTCGTGGGGGTCCGCTCTGCGGCAGCCCAAAGTGCGCGGGGACCTTACCTCTCTGAATACGGAGTAAAGCTGAGATCTGCTGGGAGGGGCAGGAGCACCCAAAATGTGCCATACGTGTGCGGTCCGTATTGAGCGTGGGCACCGGTTCCAGTTGTGTGGCAGGGAAGGGTCTCTTCAACCAGACGAGCCAGGCATCACTCAGCTCAAAGCACAGCTCCCTTGACTTGAGGTTGTAGTATGCCTTTCTCCAAAACATGTGCCAGACCTCAAGCTGCGTGTTAAGAAGGCAGGATTTCTGAAAAGGCTGGGTTGTATTAACCGAATACCGTCACGCACAGCTTTGTGGTACGAGGTGGAAGTAGATTTGAATCTTGAGCTTCCTTAACCATAACGTTTCTTCTGCAAGCCCAGGGCCATTAGCTTCTCTCAGCCAATTTCTTCATCAGAGGAGATGGGGCCATGCAAATGGCAGCTTCCATCGTTACAGTACTCTTTCCTAGAGTGCCGCTGCACTGAGGAAGGCAGACCTGCTTTGTAGAAATTAGGATGAGCATGTAATTAAAGATGCCTGTTTGTAAGGACATCAAATAAATGTAACTGGGTTGAATTACATTCTGCCATTACTTGGATGTTGAGTGCTGGATTGTGCAACCTTAGCGTTTCATTATAGCTTCCTGCTCTTTAAAAGAAGACAAATGAATTCGAAAACACAGAAAAGCCATCATATCAGGATTACAATCTATTAGTGACCACCACTTTAGTTGACAGACTAGCTAATGACGGTTGTCTGCCTCTTTGTAGAGCAATAGAGCAGAAGTGTTGCAGCATCTCACAAAGGATTTGAGTTCTTTTTCCAAGGTCTGGAAAGAAGCATTCTTTCCTGGGTGGGCTTTTTTCTTCCCTTTTTCCTCAGGGTTGACTCATTCTACTTCATTTCTATTGCCAGCCTTTCCTGTTGAAGCCTTCGCACCACCCTAGTTCTGGTCTTACCCGTCTCTCCTTCTCCCCACAGCTGTTCCAGCATGTTTGCGCTGTTGCTACGTTCTTGTCTGGTTTTTACTTTTCTGCTTAGCCCTCTCTGCTCTAGCGTAGATCCAGGTCACCTTCTCCCCTAGCTCATATCAGACTCTCTTTTAGGGGGGTCTACATGTACCTTAGCTCTTTGTGCCCCTGTACTGTCTCATTATTTTCCCTAACACAAGTGATTTCCACTTTTCTCTGCCCTCTGGTTTCGTATTTGTCAAAGTGTGGACTTCATTGACACGTTTATTCTGATTTGACTTTTATCCCTCTGTATTTGAGTGGTAGGATTCCTGCTCCCTGTGTCTGCTTTTATTATTGAACTCCCTCCCGATACGAGCAAACGTGACACAAAGAGTCCTTGGAATCACTGGACGGGCCATTTCTTAATTGCTCTCTGGAGATGGAGCATACGGAGGCGACCTGTTCAAAAGTAAAGCCTCCCAGGTGTTGGAGTGCTTTAATTTGGGCTGGAATTTTAAGGTTTTTTTGAATGTTTGAGAACTGTGATTTTTTTTGATTTTTTTTTTTAAATGTGTGACCAAATCTGGTCAGACTTTCTCGAGGAGAGGAAAAGGAATTTTCCATGCAAAACCCAGCCCACGTACAAATGTTAAGCCCACATTAGGGAGCATGGATGTTCTGGAGAGTTTCCAAGTAAAGACACCGAAGTCTTAAAAAAAGTGTTATTTTTTAACTTCATCTGGAAAGTGGCTGGAACCCCGTTGGACAAAATTTTCTGTGAAAATCACTTTAAGTTAAGCATACGGTATAGAAATTGCATTTTAAAAGTTTAAAACTTTGTGAAAATAAGCTCAACACTGTGCCTTATAACAGGAGGTGTCGAGGCAACCCTCAACAGGTAAGGCGTCGGGGTTTGGCTGTGATGTTTACACGTGCTGAATAAGATTAGCCTCTGAACTTTGGCACAGCCACTGTTGGTTCAGCCCTTATGATCAGAGGCAGCTCGAAGGTGATTACGATAGTTTATTCGTCTAACAATGATTGTTGTTGTTGTTGAAGAACTAACCCTTAATTTGTTGCTGGCCTGTATGTTTACTTAGGAAAACCAGATCCTGAAATTAGGAATAGTCTTTTCTTAAAATGCTGGGGTGAAATGATCATTTATTACTGTAAATAGGTATCAATATATGGCTTAATTTGCATAGCTTCTTGCGTACTAGTATCCCAGTAGAAAACTCTGTGATGATACTGGAAAGGGAGCTCTTGTAGGACTCAGTGCAGACTGCAGGGAATGGGACAGCAATGAAAACAATGTGGAATAAGAGCGTGTTTTAAGAGTCAATTTTAAAGGCTAGGATAATTGTGCAAGAAACTCGGCTTCAGAGATGTGTCAGGGAAATAATCTTGACCTAGTCAAATAGGCCGTGACAAATCCATACAGCTTTCCTTCCGTTTTACAAAATTCATTGGTTAACTGTTTCAGTCTGGTGAACTGTGTGTGCAGAACTCCTAATACTTGAGGATAAAGGCGATCTATTTCTGCAGTTATGAATGTTATGTTTGCCAGTACCCCAGAGATCTTAATTAAAAGTATTTTTATGCCTTTTTTTTTTTTTTTTTTTTTTTTTTTTTTTTTTTGCAGCCCTGGAATGAGATCAGATGTAAGCTCTTCTCCATCCACATCCTCGGCAACTACGGGACCACCTCCCAAACTTTGTCTTGTTTGCTCTGACGAGGCTTCTGGGTGCCATTATGGTGTTCTTACTTGTGGCAGCTGCAAAGTGTTCTTCAAAAGAGCTGTGGAAGGTAAGACATGTTTTGATGAATTTGATGTTTAAAAATATAAAATCCACATACATATCATCCACATTCAAAAACAGTCTATTTAATCTTACTGGGATCCATGGTGTTGCTAGAATCCTACTGGAAAATCCCATCCATTATATCACTGATCTTTTCATAGTAAATAACATTGATAATAGTGTGATTATCTGAAGCATAGATTCCATTTACATTTATAAAATGCTTCCATTCACTCACAGTGTAAAAGGATGCATTGTTGTCTTGGCTTTTTGTTTCTTTTGTTTTCTTTCACTGTTGTTTTTGTTTATTTGTCCTGTTTATAGACAGATATTTCTGTGCCTTAGATTTGCAAAGTTTGTATTTTTTACATTTAATGTTAGCTGTTTTGTGTATAAAACTGTACGTGAAACTTGATAAATCTCTTATATGCGAGCTAACGGTAGTTTTGCAATTTCTCCTGTAAGCAGTGTTGGTTCTATTACATACACGTCCACGTGTGGTATTTGCAGGGGTAGCTAGACAACAGCAATATGTGTCTGGTTTTGGATCATCAAGATTTTTCTCTAACCACAGAAGAAAATCATTCCAGAAAATAGAGGTGATGGAAAACTAAATGTGAATCTGTAGTGTGTATAGCAGAACAAGTAAGGTGTGATTTTGGGGCTGTGTAAGTAGCCGTTATGTAATGAACTAGGTTGTGCCTCAAAGTCTGACTCTTTGCTTCAGTATCAGAGAGATGCTGAAAAGTTAGGCTATATTCTCAGTGTCTCTGAAAGGACAGCGATTCCTCTATTTCAAAATGTCATCGATCTTAGTTACAGCCTTACAGGGTCGCCTGTCTCATGCCTTCTTCATGCAGCTGTTCCTGGGTATTTTGAAGTGAATCAGACTCATTTTTTGCTAATGTTTTTGCAAGTTGGGTTTCACTGGAGAAGAGGGAAGGCTGTTTGACAACGACGAGCCACCGTTCATTCTTTCAGAAGCAACACTTTCTCTGAGTTCCCAGCTCACAGGATGCAGTAGAGAATTCCATGGAAATGCAGAGCCTCTCGGAGGGATCAGAGAAGTCAAGTTCGTATCACAGTTCCTGCTAGTTGCAAGGGGAAAGGATGTCGGTTCTGTGGGAAGCTGAAGCTGTTCCTGAAGTATAACAAGAGACAATATGAGCTCAAGTGCAAAGCCCTGAGCTGCGTGGGCTCTCCGTGACTCCCAACCGGTCCTGTCTGGAGTTGCGCTCCCATTTAGAGCCAGGGCCTTTATTTGAAGCAAGTAATCATCTGTGTCTTTGATTAAAACAAGGTCACTGGATATCCCTCAGAATTATTATTATATGGCAGCTGAATGTATGTCATAGCAATGGTTTTGCCCCAGCCTTGAGCTTAAACAAATCACGAAAGTATTGATACGTGAAGACATCAAGCAAGTAATTCCTTTTGTGACTTGCTGCATCTTACATCAGCTGTATTAATATTAAAAATATAAACAGGATTAACAATTAATTAATATTAATATCAAAAATATAATATGTATTTAATATGTATTAATATTAAAAATATAAGCAGGATTGTAGCTGAAAAACTGCAATAAATTTCTGCTTTCATTTTCATTGTTCCACAGATTATTCTAACCTTAATTCTTTCGATTAGATATTGTGGATATTTTCAGTACCTCTTCCAGGATCTGTTAGTTCTTGTATTCACTTTAAAGAACAGATAATTTGCTTTTGTCTCTTATAGGCATTTTTCTTATTAGGAGCATATGTAAAAAGAATTTGTTTCTGTAATAGCCTTTTTATTAATAGCTGCCAGGCACCTGTTAGTATACAGATCAAGCTGACTCTGCACACTGGTTATCCAGACTTCAGCCTGAAACCCTTTTTTGTAACTCTGTCCACATGCATGTATACTATGACAGAAATAGTCACAGAAACTGAAAGTATCAGTATCTCGAAAATCAATATAAGCTGTATTTCTTTCAGCAAAGAGTAGAACTGGAGGAGAAGAGGAGGGATGAGGGTGAGAGAGCAGCTCTATATTTGCACGTAGTTCTTCAGGCAAATGGGCCTTTCTTCAGGAACCCAGGATGGCCAAAGCCATCTTGTTCCAGTTATATTCATGGTGCTTCAGAGCCCAGAGCCCTCGTGATTCATTTTCTCCGGTCCCAGAACCAACCCCGTTCACCTCCCGGCATGTTACCCCCACCCTGCCGCCAGCCCAGATCGTCACCGCTCTTCCCCACCTCCGCTTCATCGCCTCTCTTCGCATCCTCGCACCTCCCCTCCACCACATTCCCCCAACACCTCTGCCTCCTGCTGTGCTCCAGATTGTCCTCGTTCTTAAGCATTTTTAATTCCATCGCCCCAAATCCTTTGTCTGTAATTTCCAGCCGCCTTATACGCCGCTGTGCTCAAAGGAGCAAAGGCGCATTCGGTCTCGTGGTGCTTCAGAGCTCCAGGCACCGACTTGTGCTACGGGCGCTGCAACGTTGAAGAGTGTCTGGCCTCTCTGTAAAACGCTCCTATCTGCTGCAAATTCCCTTGGAAGTATCTCCATTTGCTCACTACCAGCTTATACCAGTGTTTTGTTTGTGAAGTATATGTCTTGTTTTTGAAATGCATTCCTTTGCGCAACCGGCGTGTCCTCTGGGCAGCAGTCAGACGACTGAAGCAGAAGGTGGAATCAACTTCCCTTCACTTTTCCACAAAATATTCATGTGACAAGAAGGCTTCAATATAACGTAATACAAAGAAATAGCGTAGCTTTCTCCTAGAAAAAGCGAGAATAGGCAAGTAGTAAATACAGGAAATCGAACTACTTTCACGGAGATGAAGCTCTTTGTTAGGGAAAAAAATGGAACAGCTCAGGGAGAATCTACACCTGAAGCATCTGTACTGACTGTGTGAAACCATGGTCTCAGTTGAACATCATCTGTGAGATGTGAAATTACAGTCTCTGTTCTGCTGCAGTGATGACAACAATTTATCGGTTTATATTTCGTGTGTGTGCATGTGTATTTGTTCTGTACGTATTAGTATGCTAATGGTAAACAGCATGGTGAATCATGGATCTATTTTCTAAGTTATCTTAAACACAAAGACGACACAAGGGTCGGTAAGGCTTCCTCTTCTTCAAATGAAAAAGAAAGGGGGGTTCCTTCAGAAAAATGTTCAGGGCTTCCTTGGAGTATCAAGGAACTTGAAACACTCCACTGGAGAAGTTTGAGTAGAGCCATAGTAATAGACTCTGCTTACCCGTAATTTTCGCAGCTGACTTGAAACAAATTCCTTAACTGTGCTGTTTTGCTGTGAGAAGACTCTTAGGCTCCGTTGTTAGTAACTCAGTATTTGGAAAATATGTTTGTTTCTCTCACTATTATACTATCAGGACTTTGAAATACAGTGTAACAGGTCAGGTAGCAGCTTTCTCCCAACTAAAGGAACATCTGGTTTTTGATCCCTACCTGAGAGAAGGATATATCTTTTAGTAATACCTTTCTCTAAAGTTACCTTGAGACAATTATTCATATCATTCAAATAATTAAGAAGAGGTACTGTTCTGGCGTTCTGCTCTTAACTGTTAAGGAATACCATTATTTTAATTTATGTCGCTGAGGTTGCCATGTTTCTAGGGTCAGTTTTGCTCTGAATCTGTGAATCCATAAAAACGTCAGAGAACTTCATCTGTCTAGTTCAGACTCTAAGGTAAACAAGAGGAGGTTTCATGACTTTCAGAATGGTGAAAGCTACGTCTATGTATCTGTAGAAATGTTGACGTGTACTTTCCGAGTGTGTTTATGAGTGTTATTTACCTCTCTTGTGAAGCTATTTAAGGAAATTGGAAACATGCTATACGAGATAGATTTGAGGAATGTAAGAGCGAAATAGTTTTAAAAATAGAATTTGCCTGATGGTACCAAATAGAAAATAGGATTTCTTCCTAAATTTGTTGCCTTTGCTGTCTAAATATGAGAAATCTGTTCGGTGTATAGGTACATGAAATCATGTGGATACTGATCTTATTTTTGCAAGAAATGAAGTACAGTAAGTGAAGATATTATACAGTCTCCAGATCCTTCACGTTACTGAAAGAATGAATGACTTTACCTACTACTCAAATTGTAGAGCTTATGGTTATTTTGTTTGTCTTTGTGAATACAGGGCAGCACAACTATCTGTGCGCTGGGAGAAACGATTGCATTATTGACAAAATTCGGAGGAAGAACTGTCCAGCGTGCCGCTACCGGAAATGTCTTCAAGCTGGCATGAACCTCGAAGGTAACTCAGAATGCTTAAATCCCTTTTTTAATTTTGAGTCCTAGACAATAAAGGTTACGCTGCTTATGAAGCTAAAGCAATTATTTGAGCAGCACTTTAATAAGTTAAAAGTAAGTACTGCATTTTATGGCGTGTATGAGCATTTTAATGAAAAGCAAGATTTTTTTTTTTAATGCTAGAATTTCTCCCACACTTTCCTACCCGTACTCAATTGCGCTGTCTCTGGGTATGTTCAGCAGAAGTGAGTCATACACGCAAAACGGTTATTTTTTATTCCTGTCAGCACATACATCTTCTTGCTTTTTCACTGAATCTGAGACAGCAGAACTCTAGGAGAACTCTTGTAGGGAAGTGTGATGCCTGCCCGTCCTTACTCAGGAGAGTCACCTGGCACTGAAACCACAGATGAGAGGGAAAGCCTAGAGACACAGATCTAAAGTTGGAGTAGAGCTTATATCTCCAAACTGAGGAAAAGGAAATTATTTTTGTTCACGCTGTGGATTCTTCTTAAACGTCTGTCAGAACCTCTCTAGAAGAGATAGGTTAAATAAATAACTTTAAATGCACCGGTACATGTTTATTCTCCTCTAAGTCCTGGATGGCTTATGAGGAACGGAAGACCACATCAGCTAGAGATTTAGCAGCAGCTGTAAAATGGCATAAAACATTTTTATTAGTGTCAGCTACGTTTTATGCTTGATATTTTTTCCTTGTGCTGTAGAGATTAATACAGTACTTACTAGCATAGTTATCATGGTGATACTTGTATAATCAAAATTGTCAGATAAAATAAAAATGTCAGAAGTGTATTTGTCAGATACAAATCTGAACAGAGTTTCATTTCAGTCAGTGAAAATATCCTTCGGTAGAACGTAAGTGGTGAATTGTATTAAAGAGAGAGACGATACTCATATTGGAGTCTGTGTTAGCACGTCCTTTCTTCCTCTTCTGCTTCCAACCTCTCTCAAGAGGACAAACCTCCAGTTTTCCTGCCCTGAAGGTGGTTTTACATGCCCCTTCCTTCAGAGCAAAGGGAAAAAACCTGACGGTCTGAAACGCTTCCCCTCCTGTGACGTGCTTACAAGTAGATCCTGCGCTTCATGGTAGAGATTTGCAGGAGGAGGGAGGGAGGTGGCTGGTCGGTTTGTTGAGGAGTTACCCTGATCTGTGTGCAGGGCGTGAGTTACATCTCTTAACAGCCAAAATCTACAGGAGTGGGTTCTAAAATAAATCCTTAAAGTACACGAGGTCGTCAGCATAAAGTACATGAGTGTCTTCCAGGAGCTAGAATTAGCTTGTCGGACACTCCCGGCGGGCTGAACCTTGCACTTCAGAGATAATAGCAGGGTAGTCCGCTGGCCTATTCTTGGTGTCCAAGGTAGAAAGATGCGATGCCCTGCTGGGGCGGGTGTGGCCGGCGGCAAGCAGAGGTAACAGTAAAGCCTAAAGAAGGTCCAGAGTAATGCAGAAAACCACAGTTTTCATTTCGAGGTGGAAAAGAATACGTTTTGTTTCAAGACATGTTTCTATTTTTTCTCTCCATAGTTGTTTTCAAAATACATACATCATGTTCATATCTTCATCTATATGAATAAAGCACCCTGTTATGTATATTACTCTAATAGAAAGCCTTTCCATTCCTGCATCAATTTATGTGAACTCTTTTTAAAGTAGACACCAATCAATGTAGCGATCTCAGGCTCTAGGACATGTTATTTGTGTTGCCTTTCTGCACCAAAGAAAATTAAAACTGAATGACGTCTGATACTTGCCATTTTTCCACGTGTAGTTTGGAGCCCTTCCAACTACAGCTTGCCTGGATTTTGGCACAAAGAATCCTAGAGAATAGTGGCTTTTTGGAGGATGGATATTGTTATATAAGTTGTTGGGAAGGGGAGAGGGGGGAGCTTTTATGACTGAGAGGGAAAAGAGATCTAGAAACTCAGCAACGCAAAACTGGAAGAACCCAAGGAAGTGCGAAACAGTGAAACAGAACCATGAAAACAGCGATTTATCAGACAGACCTGAACAGATGGTGAGTTGGTCATACAGAAGAACTCGTAGAAAAGAAAACTGGAAGGCAGCGTGAAGAGCAGAAGGGACTAAAAAAGAATTCCTTATATCTTGGCTATTTTAGGGTGACAATTCAGGAATTACTGTTCTTTAAAAGATTATTAAATTTGCATACTTTTTAGACAGTAATTTAGTTTTGAAAAGGCATCAGGTGTATCGTTAGTGCATAAATACTGGTTATAAGCAAACCAGTTAATGAATAGCAAGAGATCAGAATATCCTAGCGCGTCAGCCTGAAGGCCCCTTTCACTTAGCCTGGCTTGCTGGTAGACTTCTTCCATGAATCTGTTCAGTCACATTTTGAATATCCCTGGGTTTCTAGTGCCTGCAGTGAATTTCACTGCAGGTAATGGGTAGAAGGCTGACTTATTTTAAGATAAATAAATAACATCTACCATGCCGTATATTAATTCTTAGTTGCTCTTGTGCTGAGACAAAAGTGTCTCCTTGTACACTAGAAACATGTTACTTGATAATTTTCTATTATAGTCTGGTTTGTCGTCAGTCATACCTTTGGCCCTACTTATCACCATTTTCTGGAAGTTTCTTGTTTCTATGGCATGTTTTTTTGGGTGTAGGGGACTGCAAAAACGTGCAACTACCAAGCTGCAGATACCAGAGATTTATACAGTAGAACTATGATATTTTGCACTATAGCCTTTATTTTTTGAATTCTTCTTTCTGCTTTTATTGTTAATTTACCCAAGGAGTTCTTTGGCACTCTTTCTTTTTCTGATGTATTTGAAAAAAAGATTTATTGTTAGGTTTTATGCCGGTAAATGCCATCTCATAATTTTTTTTGGCCTTTCAATATTGCCTTTTATAGTTAAACTTTGGCAATTTATGGGCTTTTTCTGTCATCTTCATTTTGAGTTTATTTCAGTTTTTTGAAGGTTCTCTTCCTCTTTCTAGTATTTGTCGCCCTGGTCTGTAACTGCAGTGGTGTTTGTCGTTATAAATCCCATTTTAGAAGTGAGGGGCACGGTCTCTGCGTCTATCTGGCAGTGTTTGGTCTTCAGCGTGGTGGTGGGAACGTTTCATCACCTCCCGGGACGGTGAACTGCCTGCGTGGTTCACGTGCGCCGGCCATCTGCCCAGTGGGCAGGAAATGTGCGCAATAAAATAGGAAGCCTGTACAACCTCGCTGGATGCCAGACTGCAGAGGTTTGGGGTTTGGGGAGGGGTTGTTTTTAACAGAAAATCTTGGATGGTTTTATTTCTATGCTGAGTTTGTCTTCTCTAATTTGCCCTAAGGAGCTGGTTTTAAATTTGTGGTATTTTTATATTTGAAAATAAATTGTAAATAAATATTTTATCTCAGCCTTCTTTTTTTGTGAGTTACAGCTATGTATCTAAGTCAGGTCTAGTAGCATAGCCTAATAAAAATCCTTGCATAATACTTCGTCTTATCAGATAGATTTCTTTTGATTGTAATTTTACCAGACTTTCTGGGCTGGAAATATTCCATACCAGCTGTCTGCATTAAGCTGAAGGCATCTGCATGTAAATTTAAGTCAAAGCAGTTCATTTGCTTTTGAGAACAAGGATAACGGGGCAAAAAATGCCAGAATGTTGAAAGGAGTTTGGAGCAGCCATTTAAAAATTTAGATGAGAATAACGAGAAGCTCTTTGCTCCAAGGAAATAACTGTCACTATTCCCCCACAACAGTCTTGGCAAAGGTGGCCAGTGCGTAAGCCTTTGGGAAAATGCAGTTTATACGAGGTCCAAAGAGAATTTCTTATCTTTAGCAGTTAGTTGCTGAAGTCTCTGTCCTAGCCAGTGGGAGAAATGAGGTCGGGAGGGGGATTTGATATGTTGTTAAGCTACAGAGTCGATGCATTTCTGATGATCAGAGATTCCGAATAGGGCAGTAGAAACTTTGAATGTGAAACCACGTTACATGATGCTTTTGTGTGCTACTGATTTACCTTGGAAGTTCCAGAACAGCAATCAATTAATCAATGGAGACACAGGAGAAGAACTGGGTTTCGGGTTGGTCTCGGTTAGTGCGACCAGTGTAGCAGACTGCATCCCGGGAGAGCTGAAAGCCAACAGGAGACTCTGTTATTGACGATATGTTAATAAAATTGTTGCTCCAACTTTTTGTAGTTTACAGTTAACATCTCTGTGCGATGTTTTATTTATTTGGCAAATAAGTTTTATGGTTTAATTATGCAGCAATGATTTATATGCAAGAGAGTTGGCAAGAGAAAAATCTCCTCCTGCCCAACGTTTTAAAAAAAAAATGTTTTCCCTGGCTTGAGGGATTGAGTAACTTCTTACCCATTAAATATATTTTTTCCTTTCTTCTGTATGGTTTCTATGCTTAATATTTTAAGGAACTTATGAAGTGCACAGTCCTGCAAATATTTCCAAACGGGTGTCATGCTGCCACACCAAGTTTCACTGAAATTTTGCATGTAACAGAAATTGTAGGATGGGGCCTTGTATTTGTACCACCTGCAGATGTGACTTAACATTTTGAAATATTAACATGAATGTGACTTTCATTAAAACATAAAATAAACTTATTTTCGCAGGAAGCTTAATTAGAATTGAAGTGAAATTATTTACAGATTTATGAAAAAATGCTTGAAGGGTTTCGACTGCCTGGTCTACAACTGCAGGAGAACGGAAGCAGCATTTCCTCTGTTACGTTTTTATTGCTGTGTGGTCACTTTCCATTATCTAACCTGTGACTTACCAAAACTTTCCTAGCTCGAAAAACAAAGAAGAAGATAAAAGGAGTTCAACAGACTAACGTGGCAGGAACGCGGGATGTTTCTGAAACGCCTGGAAACAAGACCATCGTTCCTGCGACCCTGCCGCAGCTGACCCCGACCCTGATTTCCCTGCTGGAAGTGATTGAGCCAGAGGTGCTGTTCTCGGGCTACGACAGCTCACTGCCGGACTCCAGCTGGAGGATACTGTCAACTCTCAACATGTTGGGAGGCCGGCAAGTAGTAGCTGCAGTAAAGTGGGCAAAGGCAATACCAGGTAATATGCAAATACATTAATTACAAAGTGCAGTCTATTTATTGTACTTAAAATCTGTCTTCATATTTGGTATCCTTCAAAGCCTTCATGGATAAAGTTTTAGTAATATCTAAGCTAATTCATGTCTCAAATTATCTGGAGTGGAAAAGCAGAAAAAAACACATGTGCAAAAATTTATTTACTAGGGTTACAAGTTATGTCATTTTACTTGAACGCTTTGGTCATTGGGTGTTAAAATTCATATTAAAATAAAGATTTGTTTTTAAAAGTAATATAAAGAACTATTTTTATTAGCTCTAGCTGGGCCTCTTAGATAATTATTTATTGGATATTTTTAGCAATGAGGTTCTCTTGACTTTTGTAGACCGGTGCTGCTGTACTGGCTCATCTGGGCCTGCATTCCTGGATGGTTTTGGTTTTTACTGCCCCTCACCAGATCTGTAGTTTTTTCTTGACTGGGAAGTGGCATTTGAGCGTGCAGTCCCATAATGGAAGTCAAGATGTTCATTTTCTCTCAAGCACCAATAGCTACACGACTAAACTGTCACTACAGGAATGTGGAAGGTTTGTTGGTATTTTGGCTCCCACCTGAAGACACAGTTAGCAGTCTCCTTCAGAAGAAGTGGTGTCAAATCTCAGCCTTGGACATAACGCATAGCACCCCGTAGTATGTCTTTGGGAGAGGCCAGGGCCGAAAGTAAAGCTGAAGATCTGTTTATTCCTGACAGAACAAAAACTAGTGATTTTCCCCCTTTCACCATTAGCTACCTGTTCTCAAAAACCCCAGCAAAAACACCTCCATAATGCATATGTTGTCCAAGAATAACATCACATAACGGGTCTGCCAAAAAAAAAAAAAAATAAAATTCTTATAATGAAATTTATGGGTCATAATGGTGTGTCTTTTGAGGCGGGGGAAATAAATTAACAGTAGGAAAGAAAGGCTAGTAAACTTAAACATATATGTCCAGCAGAGATGTGAATAAAGAGGTTTGTTTGGTGTCAGGGTTTTTCTGCAACGGGGAATTACGGTGAATGAGCCAAGGTCTACATTAGGAAACGTTCACATACGCGCACTTTCTTCTGGGACAAGTCTTTAGGAGACCATCTGGTGTTCGCAAATACAAATTTAGGTACCATTTTTGTAAAACGGTTCTGTGTTCATAATCTCTTCTGAACAGTTTCCCTTATTAGAAAACCCTTCAGGTTCAAACATATGCTCTTAATGAAAATGTCAGTCTTCTCTTTAATAATTATATTAAGAGGAACTATTCTTATAATTTTTTTTATATTCCCTTTTTTTGGTTGCTATGGTGGTTCTTCATGTGTATTTAATTTGTATACACTGCTACTGGTTGTACACCATCAGCCATACTAACAGTAAGCCAGCATTGGTTGCTAAACCCTTTAGTTGGGATTTCAAAATAGCCTTTTCCTGAGGAGGGTTTGAGCAAAGATTTCAAGATTTGACCCAGTAAGTTTGAAATAACTTTGAAACACTTGGCTTGTAGTTTAGAAGTAGTAAATGGTAGTTACTGCTGTCGCCAAAGCCAGAAGCTTTTCTTGAAGTTGTTGGGCATACCAAGTTTTGTTATGTGTTAACCTACTCAGTGCTATCTATTTACACGCCATGTCTTCAGGAAGCAGCACTGTTATGAGCTCTTTAGATTGCAGATTATTAATAAAATTAAATAAAATCAACTTGAATTCACACTTTAATAATGATTCAACATGGCAAAATATTTTCTTGCTAAATGTGGGCAGGATCTGATAGGAACTAGTGTTGCAAATTAAAAGCTGCCTACATTTTAAGACCGTTTAAGGGACCAATTTTCAGATTTTACACATTTCCTCATTTAATTGGCTCTATTCATGCAATATATTCTTATGAGATTAGCAGCAGTTAATGATGGTAACTAATGCAATATGTATTTTGTAAGTTCAGTGTACGAGTGTTGAATAAGAACAGAATTTGATGCTAAACCATTTATTGTCTACTGGACTGCTCTCTCAAAAAGTGAAAAAACCTGTTATTTTTGGAAGATAGCCAAATGAATTATAGTGTATATGAAATAACAGTTGTTGTCTTTCTGATCTAACTGACCATCAGTTCCACATAAGCTCACAGATACATTCTGAATTTTTTATTATTACGTCCCCTTTTAGTACCTGTAGTACCTATTGAGAATTACCCACCTGGTACTCTGGCTGTCCGCAAAGTAACTAACGTCATGGTTGGCGGAGCCCAGGGCTCGCAGTGTGCATGCACTTCTGCAGAAAGGGTGCTGAGAATTTCTTTTGAAAGTGTACATGTGTAAATATAATGGATAATGCAGAGTTCAAGAGTTACTCTTCCTGTTCCTCTCTTTTGCCTGTTTTTCTGTGTTACATATGTTTTGTACGGTCGAGAGTTATAAATTCAAAGCAGCTCAAGGCTGAGTTGTACTGAAGCCTTCTGTTCAAACCACTCAAGCCTCGTATGTAGTTGTATTGTCCAGAACACGTAATTTGAGTCCTGTGGTTAAGAACCCTTAATTTCTACGTATGCAGAATTTTGAGTAGGCAAAGGATTCCTAATGGTATACTGAGTATCTGAATGTAACCTTAGTAGCTGGAAAATGGTGTTGAAATTTTGCACCCCTTCTAAAGTGCATTTTTTTCATTCAACACGAACTTTCTCATAAGAAACGTCTTATTGTTACAATTTCTTCTTTTCTTCTGCCAAAAATCTAATCTAAAATACAGAAATACTCGACTGAATCAGATGAGCAAGAAACTTTGTTGTTATTTCAGGTACAGTCATCACAGTTACAGAAATTGTCATCAAATACGCTTTTAAAAGTGGTAACCCACATTGGCAGTGCAGAAGTTGTACTGATGATAAGGTGGTCCTTTTTCACAGGTATGTTTTTTTCTTTTTTTGCAACCAGTACAGTCACACCTCAATTTTTATTTTTCCAGGTTTCCGAAATCTACATCTGGATGACCAAATGACCCTTCTGCAGTACTCATGGATGTTCCTAATGGCTTTTGCTTTAGGATGGAGATCATACAAACAATCAAATGGAAGTCTCCTGTGCTTTGCACCAGATCTGGTTGTTAACCAGTAAGTAAGACAGGAGTCATTTTCCAGGTTTCTCAGGGTGGTACTAGACTCCACGCGCTCTTTCTGGGTTTTGCATTTGAGAGGTGAATCACTGGGTAGCAAATTCTTGCAGAGATCACAAATCAGACTGTCATTTGCAACTTGTTTTTCTTTTAGCAGATTGCTTAGAGTTTTTAAATAAGTCAAATGGAAGAAAGGTATTTTAGATGTTAAGTGTATTTATACCAAGCAGTTTTTGTGGGAGGTGTTTGTACTAAAATGTTCCATATCTTGACTATTCCTGCACCGTTCATTATAATAATTCGTTTTATCAGAGCCAACACAGTTGAGGCTAAAAATATATCTGGGATGGAGAGAAAAGTTTGGCAGATTGCATAATGTTCTGTATGTTTATTGTATAAAAGTGATGAAGTGATAGTATGGTCCTACCAGTTTCATAGAGTTCTTGATCAGTTAAACATTTATATCTGTGCCTGATTAAACTCTGGCTAAAAAGACAAGATTACAAATGGAAAAACTTGTCTGACTGACTTTTGGTTTTTTTTTGTTGAACTTTGTTATCGATTTCCAAGAGAAGTTGAATTTGCTAGAATATTTGGACATCTTTTTCCTTGCACCATGCACCATTCCCTTGTATTTTTCAAATTCATGTTGTGCAGTAATTCCGCGTTGTAGAGCAGGGAAGGGCGGGATTTGGGATCGTTGAGGTGACGGGCAGAAGGCTCATTTTGAGATTCAGTGGGTATAAACGTTTTGCGCAGGCATACGCATGGTTATATTACATTCCATGTACTATTTCAGAGGTGTAGCAGCAGATCAGGGTAGGTTATGCCTCTCTGCCCCCAGTCTGGAGAGCAAGCGCTCCATCTAAACCCTCTGCTGTAGGGATGTATTCGGGAATCAGTCCCGATGGACTGTCACGCTCTCCTGCCTTTTACTTTGAAGCCGTCTCAGCGGTTATGTCCTTCAGCTGATATTTTAAAAAGCAGTTTCTTCAAGCAGGTGGAAGGGTGCGTGCGCAGTCTGTAACAAACCTTTCAGGTGATCTGTCAGTCTTGCCGTTCCAGTGTTGCGAGCAATACCTATGACGCCTGTTGAGGCATTTGGTCTGTGTTCCGAGTTAGTTGCTGAAAATATTCTGTGGATGTAAATCTTTGAGGTTGCTGGCCAGAGCCATTCAAAATCTAGTTTACCCATCTGCAGATTCCAGTTAATTTGATGCTATCGCTCTGGATTTGCCATTTCTTTTTTCACGAAATGACGTAGTCCATTTGTGGGGACTAAAACTAATAAATACAATTACACGGTGCCTTTGACACGTACAATCATGAAACTTCTTTAGCATCGCAATTTCACTGACAATGATTTGAAAAGCGATGCAAGTGACAAGGTATATTATTCACGTCTCTGTTTTCCTGTCTTTAAAATGGAGGCAATACTAACCCCTTTGGCACGTTTTGAGACAGTAGTCTTAATATTTTTGTTCCTATTGCACTTGAGAATCGAATCTCCCAAATCTTTTCTCAGTTTAAAAAAAAAATAATTGTTACATTTTCTGTAAGATTGGCCATTGTCACTTCAGACTGCTTCTTTTTTGTGATTATTTATTCACTTTATTTTTTTCAATGTACACATTTTTCCAGGCTGTTATGAACTGTAATCATTTCTGTATAATAAATACCTTTCAAAAAAAACGTGAGGACCAGATGAGGGGTAAGGATCCATCTGTGTACCTATGTTTATTAAAGTTCTTGGAATATATCTCTGGAGTATAATAGTCTCCATGTGGTGGAATTGAAATAATTGATATTGTCACTAAAAAGCGTAATAACATCTAATTTGCTTTAAGTCAGAGATGTCCTCCTCTTTTATCAATGGGCCAAAACCACAGAGCTTTACAGCTAAGTATGTGTCAGTAGTCCTAAAAAAACCTGCAAGGATAATCCTATTATACTAAATATTAATTTTCAAATTCATTCTAGTTACAGTTTTGATACGTAAATTGTTTATCAAAATGACATTTGTTTTCAATAAAATACGTAGACTGAGAGAACTGCAGTTTCTTCTCCAGTGTGCTACAGGTTCCCCATAAAACTCTCTGGTTGTAACTTTTTGTGTAGCATTCATCAATAAAATACAGCCACCGCTGGGCTAAACGTGACAAATACTGAGTGATATGTAAAACCACTGCATGAGTTGCAAGAAGCTTATGAAGGGCAGTAGCGCAGGGAAAGCCAGAGGGGCAGTGCCGCTGGGGAAGCATTGCTGATGCTAAAATGTTGGGTAGGACAAGAGAGACAGTCATGGACATCAGGAAGAAAGGCACTTGGGTTTTAATGACCAGGTGTGTCCGCTCTCTGTGCTTGATACGTCATTCAGATGGTAGTACTGCAGGACATAATAGCCCCTAAAAACCATTCTGGGGTTTATTCAGTGCTACTTTCTGATATGCACCTTAGTGATCTTTCACCCAAACAGCTCCTTCCCACCCACCACCCCTAAAGCTCTTGCTTAATGTTTTAGGTATGCTAGAAACAGGTCCAAGGAGAGTAAGTTATCCGATTCTTACATCAAATAAAGTTAGTTATTAAAACCCGTTAATTGTTACAAAATAAATAGGTAGAGTAGCATCCTTTAAAGGTCAAAACAACGCCATTGTTTGATAATTCTAAAAATGGTTGTAATATTTAATAGCATTACAGTGAATTCTCTGAAATAATAGGAAAAAGTGAGTTTTCCTCATAAATTTTAAAGCTTGATTCCACTAAATGCATTTACGCATAGGCAGGGTGTGTGTAACAGAATCAGAACCTTCATTTTTATTGTCTGGAATCTAGCATGGTCATTTTTACAGTTAACCGAAGCTGTGTGCATCCGATTTTTGGCTTCCTCTTCAGTAGTTTCAGATTTCTGCGTGCAGATAGAGGTGTAAGCTGTTCAAACTTGAAATTTTTGAGACCTGCAAATGACATCTCTACAGGTCTGTTCTTTCTATGAACATTTTTCATTTGTAACTAAGAATCTGTTCTGCCTTCCTATGTATTAATTGCAGTTTCAAAGCATGATTTCAGTGGAGGACTAGAGTACAATAATTCCAGGAGGTCTTCCATCTCTTCAAGCCCCAGCCTTTAGATTGATGATGTACTTTTTTCTTAAATGGAAGTATAAACAAGTGGAAGAGTTGGCAAAAACTTCCAAGCCTCACATGAGCCCCTCATGCAGACGTGTATCCTTCCAGCCTTACAGAATTAGTGGCAAATATTCACGTGGATGGGGTTTTGGTTCTGTTATATAATTTGAGCTTACACATCAAACAAAATTGCATGTATCACATTATGCTATAAGTGATAAACAACTCACTGAGTGTATGGAATTACACGTATTCAAATCTCAATTAGTATGATTTTAAAAATATTTTTAGCCTACTTTTCACCCCAAAACTTCCTTCAATTTTACTTATAAACGATTGACCCTCAGAAGGGTCATAAGAAGAGTATAGGTGTTATTACGTAAAACGTAAATCAAGAAACAGAACAGACAAGCATCTCATAATCACAGTATTTCTTTATATTCCTTTGTATCTTCATTACAGCAATAAAGTAGAGCTGGTCTCAGAGCACTTCCTTTGTGCCACCATTACCCGTAGCTTGCAGCAGCATGACACAGGTGAAGTATTCAGGAACGTGAGTGCAGGATAAGTTATGGCATAGCAGTTACAGAGGAGTCAGAAATACTTTCTGTCTGCTGCTGAGAGCTAAGGTTGCATAGCTGATGTTAATGGGGGCAGGGGGAATAATACATAACAAGAGCATCCAGTGCCTTCCGCTGTGTTGGTTGTATGGTTACAGATAAGTGCAATTACTTCCATTTTAATTTTCTTTGGGTTTTATATGGGTTTCTAGAAACCATTTATTTTATTCAGTTTCTGAGCTTTAAAGACTTGCCCTCGTATTCGGTACAATTCAGTGTCTTCAGCTTCAGGAAGAGAATTCTTATCTTTGAAGGGTTCTCCAAGCCTCAGTGATTTAAATGGACATAACTGCAAAATATTTTTTTAAGATTGAATTCTTTATGGGGATAATAAGACTTTCTTTAGTTTCATATATCTGCTCAAGCATCTGAGCAACATCAGCCTTTCATGCATTTATCCTTGCACCAACCTTGCCCAGTATTATTCCTAGGTAGTTACTACTTACGTAGGTACGGAGTAGCAAGATTCACTAGCTCATGTCGATGCTTTTCAGGCAATTGTGTGTAACTGGGCTGTACATAAAGAACCTGTCTAACCCGTTAAGAGGTTTGTCATGCTGCATTTTCAGCTAATAGATCCTTAGCATTTATAAATATCGTACCATGAATGCACAAAAAGCTTCCCAGAAATCAGTGGATTTGTTTTGCTTGGTGCTCAGGTAGCTTTAGCTGTGATAGTGCTGAATGCCACTATTCATTAGTACCATTGTAGATTCCTCCGTAATTGAATTAATTTTCCGAGTATCATAGATGCAGTCTGTGGTGGGAAAGAGAATTAAACTCTGTTCCCCTTAAGACTTAAGCTGGCAGCCCGGTCATTTGACCAGTCTTCTCCTAGAAACTGAGTAGTTACTGAATGTTCCTTTTTTATGTCTCTACTCCTATCATTTATTTAGGGGGGAAAAACCAAAAACAAGAAGAAAATCATCCAATATATCTGAATCACGTTTATCACATGCTGGATATCCTAAGTTAATACATCTGATAGGGTTGGGTAGGGTGGGTTATAAGGTTGCCGTGATATGAAAATAAATGTATTTCCCGTAGCACTTGTTGGGTGCAGACAGGCTCCCCATACGCATACGTAGCATCGTTTTCACTTCAAACGCGTATGCTGCGTCTGTACAGCTTTTAATTTGTTTGTCTGCAAAACCAAAGAGGGCAAGATGAGTTTCTGCAGATACGCAGCTATCGCTTCTGCAATACAAGTTGCTTCATCATTCTTCCTGCTTCCGTTTTTTCTGAACTCCTGGCTATTGTGGTTGATCCAGCTCTGGAAGTGAAAGCCTCTCCCTCCCTGCCTCTCCCCCTCACAAGCTCACTCGGGGTAGCTGGAGGTGGGGCGATCCAAGCAGCATTTTGCAGGTGCTCCCCCGGAGGGGCAGTGAGGTTAGCAGCGGTCCCTGGGCCAGGTCCTGCCTTAGCTGCGGGGAGGGAGCGGCTTCGAGGGCTCCAGGCCTGGAGAGCTGGGGCTGGGAAGCCTGGGCAGGGAGATGGGAAGCATTTAGTGCTCCCTTACGGTCGATAATCTGTCGGGTGTTAATTACTGCCCGATCCTGTTTCCACTTCAGTCAGTAGAAGAGCTGCCAGTGAATTGCATAGGCACCGCTTAGTCCTCTGCTGTCCTTCCCCGGCTAATTCTCTGCACGGGGAAAAACTACAGCCGTTGAGGGATTTTAATCTCCAAAAGGGTGGAGCAGAGAGGGGAGTCTTGTTCAGCTCTTCATCGAGGGAGGGGCAAAAATGTATTTTAAGTTATTGTACGGCTTCGGAAAATATTTTAGATTTATATTTCTGTATTTCATTTCTAGGTAGAAATAATAATTTCAGTGGATTAGTGTGTGACTATTCAGTAAGCTCATTGGTTTTACATTTCAAAACAAGAAAAATGGGGTTTTCTTTATGGAGGTATCTCTGTATCAGCTGGCAATTTTATACATAATATATGTATTTTTAATGCATACACACACACAAAATTAAATTCAAGTTCTTGAAAAGTTTGGCAGCTTAATAAATCTCAGGCCTTAGACCTTCATTTAGTATTTGGAGGTTGTATAAACCTGTGATTTTGTAGTATTGTATAACTGTTTCCACAATTTGTGGTTGAAAACATGTTTTCGTTGGAGCTGGCGCTGTTACTGTATCAGCTCTAGGCCTCTCTGTGTCACAGTGGTCGTGGAATTACAGTGAGCAACAGTAACTATTGCACAGTTGCGTTCTTCAAGTAGCAAATGCCATTCAATTGCTGCCTAGCTTTAGAAAGTTCTTGGAAGTCCTGTGTCTTAGGATTTCGGCTCTGTTTGCAGGCTCATCATCTCAGCTCTTTGCTCTTCTTAGATTTGCGGTCAACTCCTTGGTCTAATTTGTCCTGACGCTATTATATACCATATGAATATCTGTATTGGTGCTGTTTGAATAGGAGGAAAACAACAAGTGATTACAGTTTTATAAGCAATATTTTATCAGTTCTCTTATTCTCAGAATTTTTTTTCCAAACATTCTTTTGTAACTAATTCTGTGGAGTCGGTATCATCTGTTTTTCAGAATACCAGCATATTGTTTACGGATTTTTATTCTTTTATAGACTTAGCTGAACTGAATGACTCACAGCAGTGGTGAAAATCATCACATGCTTTTATCATCAACACGCATCCCACAGAGAACGCGTATGTACATTACATGGGCTTTCATTGAGCTAAAACTTACAGCTAATGCCCGGCTCGCGTGTTCTGTTCTGAGGTAGCTGGTTACAAAAGCAGAGGAGTACAAGATACTTATAGAACAAGAAGGTGGTTCAAATCAGACTAGATTTACAATCACTAAAGCAGGATCACTTCAGAAGTGATAAAATGCTGTTAGTCAGCTGCTTAAGTCTCAATTTGTATGAACGGCAATAACTGCCAAAGCATTGAACTGCTGCGATGCGCCCAGTGTCACCGGGGAGCTCCCTGGTGCTCCCCGGGCCGCAGCGCTGGCTCTGCCTCCTGCGTCCGCGGCTGCTCAGCTCTTGTGGAGTACGGGCAACTGCCAGACCTTCCAGCTTCCCAGGTTACCAGCCCTGCTTATCACCAGAGCTTTACTTGAAGACTCCACCAAGTCAGTACAGTTCTGTAGATAGTTTCTGCTGAGAAGAAATCGTGTGTGATGTCATCAATAAATATAATATCTATTTTAATTAGCTTAGTATAGTACCTAGTTTAAGTATTATATCTGGTTTATGTGTGGGTGAATTAATTCACAGAGCTGCTAAATGCCCTCTGTAGGGAGGGGTACCAGTGAAACCGAGCAGGGAGCACGAAGACAGCCCCGAAGGCCCTGCGCTTCGCTGGGTCTTTGGTCCGTGACTCGACGCAGATCCTCGGACAGCCTCCCTCCCTGCAGAGCTCTGTGGCAGCTGAGATCATCTGATGCACTCTGGCCAGCAGATCCGCGAGGGGAATGTCTGGGACCTCTTCCCAGACCCTTCGCCGGCACGAAGGACTATCCAGTGAATCAGCTTCCCTCTTGTTCTGACGCAGCCTGGATCCGCTGCCCTCTGGGGCATAGTGCAGAGCTCATCTGTGCCCTCAAGACGTCCCTGAAGGGACGGGGGGCTGTGTTTTACTCTCATTTTTTGAGGGCTGCATTTGCCTAGCCTTGGTATTACCAAAAATCTGCATGTCTTCATATAGATTGTCGGTCTTACGATGATGATTGCATTTACAGCAGATAGAAATAAATGACAGGCTGACCCATTTCATAATGTTTATTTTAACCTTCTGCCCAGAAATGGTAATAGTTTTACACAAGGAAAACTGCTGAACCCTGTCACTGAATGTGTTTAAATTATTACTCAATTTGAAAAATGTAAGATGCCCTTTGATACAACCCAGAGGGGTTAGGAGAAAATTTGCCAAATGGCTAAATAGTGGCTTTGTGTCAAGTGCCCTGAGAAACATCCTACAACTGAACATCTTACTCTTCTTCCTACCTCGTGCAGCTTATCTTGTGTGCACTCTGTATTCTTGCTGCTACTCCTTGATTACTGAAGTCTAACAGTAATGTCAATGTTTACAGGTTCATGTAGTGCACGCAGGCATGCATGGAGCTGTAGATACAATTTGTGTGTAAGGCAGTGCAATGATGGGGTTTTAGACTTGTGCTTGATTTGGGTCTAATACTGTTTCAATAGCTTGTATTTCTTTCTGTCCTTCAAAACCCATGTGGATTCCTATTATTCTTAGGTTTTTGCACCTTGAGAAAGGTGCGTGTTTCTTCTAGTTTTCACTTAGGGTTTCTTGTGATGCTTGTGGGGTACATTATGTAATTCTCTTGCAGGGCTATGAAGGGGAGAACTGAAAAACGATAGCAGCTTTGGAGGAATTGGTGCCATTTCATAACCAAATCTTACTCTTAACTTACACTGGGGTTAAATTTTGTCTGTGTCTTTGTTTAGATTATAATATTGAATAGGTGATGTCTTAGAAAAGGTGGCACATCATTAACGAAAAGTAAATTGCTGCCATCACTGTAGAAATTGCAAGTCATTGCGTCTGAAACGTACTATTTTGCCTATCTTTTTCTCTACAAAACTTTACATGGAAAAGCATAAATCTCTCTTCCACTCTTCAGAATTTTCTTGTTCGTTTCCCACCCAAAACTGTAATCTTGCAGTGTTCACAGTAACCAGCTAGAAAAGCACATGTGAAGAGGATAGTTGCTTCAGCTGAGGTACTAAATAAAAGGAGGAGTTCCTGTCTTGATGCAGGGTTTCATTAAAATAGAAAAAATAAAAGGAAGAGAATATATAAATACATAATGTTTGTCATTCTGATTCCAAGTAAGTGCTTTCCAAGATTTTCCTTAGGTTGTTGACATGTCTCTCCATTTATGGTTAGAAAACTTATTATTACAGTACAAAGGTGATGAAATTTAATTGCAATACTAGGCACCGCTTTAAGAAAGTAAAAGGCTACGAGAAGTATAAAGTCACTTTGACAATTGAGAAGGTATGGAAGGTTGATGCTATTACTAGTGAGCAAATATGTATTAAATTTAGGTGGACTTCTCAAAAGTATTGAAAGAACGAGCGAAATCTCATCTCTAGTATAGTATCCCATCATGTTTCTTTATGCAGATTAAATACTTCAGGACTGCCAGACTTCGAGAACTTTGTCACACAGTGACTGAACTTGATTTTTATGTCAAGTTTGTGCTGAACTATTGTGTTGGCTGTTGATAACAGAGCTTACTGATCGGTCCTTGGTAGAGACAGGCTTCCATTATAACCCTGGGATTCCATATGCCACGCTCTCCTCCTGCTGCAGTTCTAGGCCAGTGTTTGTTTGTGGTGACCAAGGCAATCGCCCTGAATGGGTTCACTGGAGAAAGCCAAAGATTGTTTTGCTGCGAGATATATCAACTACTGGCTTGTCATCTGTCTCTGCAACCCCTGCTGCTCTTGAATGAAGCGTGGAAAAACTTAGATTTAGAATTTTTAGGTAGCTAGACATTTAATTAATTTTTCTACTTTTATTTCTCAGGCAGAGAATGAATCTACCCTGTATGTATGAACAATGCAAGCATATGCTTATGATTGCCCGAGAGCTAGCGCGGCTTCAAGTCTCATATGAAGAGTATCTCTGCATGAAAACGTTGCTTCTCCTCTCTACAAGTAGGTGAATAGTTCAAATACCCATGTAAAGAACATAAGTTTAACTTGCCGGTATTATGAGTGTGCATTTGTAGTTTAAAATTGTGTTAGGTATCTGATGCAGGATTTCCTATAGGATGCCCTTTTTTGCAGTAAAAGTCAAAATATTCTAAATATTCTACTTGCACCTGAGTATATAGGGTTAGCGAAGGAAGTTCTGCTTTTAGCAGGTACAAGACATTCATGCTAAGGTACAGATTGTGCTCAAAACTTTGCAACTCCAACAGAGAGGCCTAACTCAGGAATGCCATTTAAAATTCTTCAAAAATACATCACATACTGGCTGAGTAGTTCAGGACCCAAAGAAATAGGCAAAGCTTTGACTTCATGCCCACGAAATAATTTAAAAAAAACAAACAAACAACAAAAAAAAACCACCACACAGCCAAAACCAACAACAACAACAAAAACCCCCGACCACCACTTGTGAGGAAGTTCTGATCCAGTGAAGCACTTTCCCCCAAAAAAAGTTATCAAACTCCCCCAGGATTCCTTAAAACTGTTAAAAACAGCTGCAGCTTTTTGCATTAGCATCTAAAAAGTATATGGTGGATTTCCGATATGTACCATAGGATAGATTTATGTAATATACTACATGATGGGTTTTGTCTTTCGATAGGATATGCAGTAGTTAAAACAAGTCACAGCTTGGTAAAGTTCTGTTGTCTGCACTGCATGAAAGGTCAAAGTACAGTGTCAAAATAGTCCTTTTAGAATATAGAGGAATGCACTGCGACACTACGCAAATAACTTTTACGATGTTATTTTTACCCTGTGTTCATACTCACTGATACCTCATGACTTTCTCCTCCTCGTGTGCAGCAGGGCTGTAGCCACATGAGGAAGCTCAGCTGTAACCCTGGCTCCGTCGCAATCCAGGGACTCTTAGTAGTAATGAGCCCACGTGTGTGTGTGTGCTGTGAGTAGGTGTGAGCTGGGCACCTTGCCTTGCACCGCTCAGTCTGTCTGAGCAGTTAAAGCCTGTCTGTCCTGGGGAAATCCCATCCCACAGCCGTCAGCTCCGATACCCGCGGTCCCACAGGACTGACAAAGCTGCGTCTGAGGCAGCGACTGTGGATTTCATGGAGCCTTCGCTGCTTCTGCTTGAGAGAAGATTATTTTTGGTTTAGTGTAGCGATAGGTAAGCCAGTATGCTTTAAACATATCAGTAAGAGCAGCAATGCAAGTCATGATTTTTCAGCATAGTACTTCTACAGGACGAAAAGTAAATATTTTTAAAAGTTCAAACAATTCATTACACCAAGGGCTCCAACGTTCCTTATCTGTAATATTTCCAGTGGATAATAGCATCAATTCTTACAAACAAACGAGAACTTGGTAGCTTTGGGCTTTTGCCAAGCGAAGGCAGAAGGGTCTTGCCACCCAGCGCTGTACGTGCCGCGAAGCCCCAGGTGATGAGCGCGGGCGGGAGAGGCATGGGGTGCAGCGCGCTGCCGTGACCAGCTCCTCCCCGCTCCGCTGGCCCATCACCTCGGCGGCCTGGCAAGCGCAGCGCAGCCTCGCCTGCCAAGCCCAGAACCGGGACAAGGGCTCTTTTCAGAGGAAGCTTTCGGCTCCGCGCTGCCGTGGGCTCTGTAGGAACTTGAAACTTCCCCGAAACTGCAGTTTTAAAGCAGTTTCTGAAATCTCTCCCGAAAATTCCTCAACTGTTTTAGATGTGGTGTAGGCCAACTTTCCTTACAGGAACTGGAAATTTCCTTAAAGGAATTTCCATGGCAGAAACGGTGAAGAGGCAACACTCGTAGAATTAAGCCCATTCACGAGTGAAGTATGGCAAGCGCTGGCGTTAACCAGCAGAAGGCCTCTTTGTTCCATTTACGGTGAAAGACAATATATGTTCACGTTCCTTTTTGAGTATATACATTGTGTGAGTGCTGTGTTGTGGAGCTTCTGAAAATTGAATAGCTGAAATTTGTATAGCTTTTTAAATCCATGACTTCACAGTTTTAATTTATGTTTATTGTGTTCCTGTGTAAGTTTTCCAAGAGAAGAGGAGGAGGAGGAGTAAGACAGGCATCCCACGCAGGTCTAGACATGTAGCTCACGCAATAGACGTAGCTCACAGACCGTTTCCATTTAAATTATTGAAGCAACAGTTGACATGTTGTCATCTGCTGTGTAGACAAGGCAGACAAGATACTTCACTCCGACATTTCATGGATGCTGACAGCGTAGCAAGGGTTGGTTTTTTTAGGAAGGGAGTGTGCTTTAGCGGCCTCTTTCCTCCTCTCTTCCTTTCAGTCGGCTTTGTCTCAGCGCTCTCTCTTCTCTCTCTTCAGCTCTTCCCAGTCATTTCACCGAGGTAATCAAAGGCTTCAAATCAAGCATCTTAAGGACCACTGGAGTCCATATGCTTGATTTGTCCTGATTTGTTTACTAGTCCTTGGCCTTAGAAGGACCATCCCGGTAGGAGAACATAGGCACAGGGATTTAACCTGGATTTAAGTCTGAATACAGGCCAGTATTCCTGTTGGTGTCCGAGTTGTCCAGCCTCTCTGTTACTGTCTTGCCTGGACACGTTATTTGATCCACGTCAGGAGGGTTGGGACTAGCCGATCTTTCAAGGTCCCTTCCGAGCCAAGCCATCCTGTGATCCTACCCTCGTTCTTCCCTCGGCACACAGAACTTTTATGGAATCTTTCCAATGTCATGTTTCCCCAGACACTGAGAACACGGGGGCTTCAGCCCTCGTGGTTCTTCATCAAGGCACTTCCAGGGCTTAGTGTTGTTGCCTCCGTGGTCCAGTTCCCTTCCCTCTATTTCTTGTTGGATGACCCTTGGGGGTTTTTATTTTTATTTTGTCAGCAGTCCTACGGTACTTGTTCAACAAGTCGACCGTCTCGGTTTCTGCTCTCTTCCCTTGTCTCTCAGCTGTCATTTCATTAAGTGCAAGTCCTTTTTCTTTTGGTCATTTTTGTGCACCTAAGGTAAGAGAACTTAGGTAATGACACAATTCATAGATGCATAATGACTGAAAGGTTCGTATCAATGTTACAGTTCCGAAGGAAGGCCTGAAGAGTCAATCTTTGTTTGAAGAAATCCGTATGACGTACGTTAAAGAGCTGGGAAAGGCCATAGTGAAAAGAGAAGGGAACTCAAGCCAGAACTGGCAGCGATTTTATCAACTGACTAAACTGTTGGACTCTATGCATGATGTAAGTTCTTAAACGAATGCTGTAGACATTCCAGATAAATAAGTTGGGGGATATGACAGTAATATCTCTCCTTTTTTTTTTTTTTTTTTTAGTTAAAGACATAAATACTTGGAGGGGTGTGGTGGGGGGTGCTGGTCGGTCGGTCGGTCATGCTCCCCTACTGTCTAACTAAAGGCCAATTGAAAGAGGTGAACATGTTGCCTTCAGATTACTTTTGCAGTGGACTCTGCAGCAATTAATTTTATAATTAATATAATTTTCAGTCTCATCAGTTTTTAAAAATGACGTTGCTTTGAAATGGAGTAACTCAGAAATTGTAAATGATTTTGCAGTAGTAGCAGAGATGTGAAGTTCAAAACCAGTATTATCTCAGAGACAAACTATTCAAGAATCTATGGAATTGTTTGAAATTGTGTTAAAATAATGCATCGGTGCTATTTTTAGTATTAGTAGTGGTCTAATTTTGCAAGGAATTTCAGAATTCAGGCTGTCTCCTTTTGCGGTATGTACTCTAAATTGTGCATATAGTACAAAGTAGTCCAAGTCGTGTTTAAGCTGGATAAGGCAAGGGAAACTTTGAGACCTCAAAATTACTTTTTTTTTTTTTTGTTAGTGGACCAAGCACCTGGAAAGATCTTATTAAGCTTATCCATATGGATGTTATTTATATGCTGGGACGGGAATTGATGCAAACTCTCTTCAGTATTTGTAAAGACTTTGCGCGATGTGTTCGCTTGTTTTATATTAGGATGCCATTTACAAGACTGACTCATGAAAATGAGGATAACTGTGGATGTGTGCCCTGCGTTGCAAGTAGTATCTGAGCAGGGTGTGAGGCGTGTTTAGGGGAGCTGGCAAACCAGCCCCCCCGCTGGCCCGCGCTGCGAGGAGCTAGGAGGAAGGAAGGAAGTAGGTGAAGAGCTCTGCTGTATGTATTCGTGTGAAAGTAATTCTTTGCTTTATCGCTTGTAGGTGGTTGAAAATCTTCTGAGCTTTTGCTTCCAGACGTTTTTGGATAAATCCACGAGTATTGAGTTCCCAGAAATGTTGGCAGAAATCATCAGCAATCAGATGCCAAAATATTCAAATGGAAATATCAAGAAGCTCTTATTTCATCAAAAGTGACTGCCTTAATACAAAAGGGTTGCCTTAAGAAAACGTCAAATGATAGCTTTTTTTTTTTTTTGTAAAGAAAAAAACTTACCAGACTTGTTAATTTTGTCCTTGCAGCGGTGTTTCTTTTGTAATTATGCACTACATGTGGTTTACAGAGGGCCAAGATTTAGGCTATAGAAGCAGCGTATTTCTCACATTTGGTAAGAAATTGGGGAGAAAGAAAAGGAAAATAAACCTTATTTGTCAGAAATTCTGTATCTCCCCTTGTACAACATCCATGGAAGCATCAAAACCACCGGTGACAAGATCTGAGGCTGTGTTACAAACATTCTGCTAATTAATTTCTGCAGTTGGCTGGAGACAATTTTCTAGGCTTTTTTTTTTTTTTTTTTTTTTTTTTAGTAAATTGTTTTGGATTTTTTTTTTTTTTTAAAGTTAAGGTAGCATTTTGGTTTATGCATGTAACCTGAAGAAAGTTTACAAGTGTATATCAGAAAAGGGAAGTTGTGCCTTTTATAGCTATTACTGTCTGGTTTTAGCAATTTCCTTTATATACCGTGAACGAAGCTTGTTCATTTTTTCTTACATAATTTTTTTGTAATACTTCAAGATGCCTATTGTACAGCTGGTTTTTTAAGGTGGGGCAGCTCGTAGCTTTCCTAAATGACCTCTAGACATTAATCCTTGAGTATATTCATGTGAAAATGGGTTGGGCTTTTCTAACCTAATAGCTTTCAACTGTCAAAGTGACCGTGAAAATTTGGCATTTTTTAAGGGCCAGGGTGGGTGGGAGAACACTCTCAAATCTAATTTAAATAGATGCGAATGAAACAAATACTTTTGGTATACGTGCAAAAGTGTTGGATATGCAGATTCATAGAAAATTAACCCAGTCCTAACTGGATGTAAATGAGCAGGTTATTTTATATATTTAAAAAAAAAAAAAGCCTGATTTTTGCATATAATGCAACAGCCATAAGTATAAGAGTCATGGGCTGCATTGATGCCAAGAAGATCAGTCCTGACTGCCCATCAGGAAATTTTCAGGAAAATATGCATAGCTTAAGAAAAGTTTACTTCTATGTGGAGAAACTCACATTTTCTATACACTTAAATCTATCATCATACAAGTATATATGGAAAAATGCCATTGACTTAAGAGGCAGACGTGTAATTATGCCCAGTGGTTTGGTTTTGTTCTGTTTTCTTGTATCGATTCTAGAAACCTTTTCTTCGGCGAGATGCTTACCGTCACGCGGGCAGTAAAGCAGAGCAGCTGCGCTGGCTGGCTGTACCTCTGGATATACAGGCTCCAAACTCGTGTGGTTAGAGACCCATTTTCACATCTCCACCTGTCACTGACTGGTTCGTCCTCTTTCCTGAGAGCAGGAGAGCTCCGCTACTGATTCCGTGGTCTTAGAGTCGTACGTCGAACTTTCTGTCCTTGTAAGGCTGCATCCGTTCATATCGAATTACTAGCGTGCCATACGATTACCATAGGTCTTGTGAATTTCTCCTTGTTGGCCATTGATAACTGTATTTTAAAACGTTTAGAAGCTGTAGTAGCCTTTTCTACGTGCACCTTAACAATTTTCTGTATCTCAAAATTTAAATATTTGCTAAGCCACTCTAAAATTTGATTTTTACTCAAAGTGGCCAGATTATTTGTGTAATAGAAATGAGAAAGATCATCTGATAAAATACAAAACCTAATATATTTTTATATTTAGTTATAGTTTCAAATATGTATAATCGGTATATTCGCTCATCTGAGAAAAGAAGGGAAGGGCTACTGCAGCTTTAAAAGCAATTTATTAAATGATTGTAAAATAGCTTGTATAGTGTATAATAAGGATGATTTTTAGATGACAGATTGCTTTATCATGATACATGTAATTATATTTTTTGTAGGGGTCACAAATATGCTGAATGGTAACCCGTACAAGTTGTGGTTTGTCTGGAGGCAGTACTGAAGGCGTCGGTGTTTAGTATCCAAAGAAGTACTCTGTTTAGAAAGGAAAAAAAAAAAACCAAACGAACCAACAAAGCCTGTGTTCAGTGGATGTTTCTAGGGATTTTCTGTTTATCAAATCACTGTGTCAGAACTCCAGTTGGCACTTGGATGGAATACTCCTATCTGTAGGGTTGGTTACCATTCGCGATTCCTTGCTAAATCAGACCTCCGCTGCAAAAAATGTAAGCCGGAAGGATGCGCGTGTGCGCAAGCACACGTACACCTCTGAACACACGGGGTTAATTTCATATACAGCCTACACACCACAGCAAAAACAGCAGTGAAAAATTTGGCAATAATAGCATACAGGTACCAGCAATATGTAAATATAGCGATAGGTTGTTCACAACACACTAGTACGTTTCTATTGTCAGCAAGAGTTTGTTTCCAAGTGAAATAGGAAACTAAATTTTCATCCTTTCTTAAATCTCTTTTTGAATGTTATATCTATTAAAGAAAGATACTATATTCAGTACTTTGGAGTAAAACATCATCTTTAATAAAAAAAAAAAGGAATCATTCTCTTCTCTTTGAATGATCTGTAAAGAATATGTACATTTTGTAGCAGGTAAAGTTCAGTATTTTAATTACAACTTTCAGCCCAACTCGATGAAAATATTCACGCAACCCGTTCAAGATACAGATAGGAGTTTCATACTGTGTGGTTTCAGGTGGGCTCTTCAGTTGAAAGGAAAACCGTTCTTTCTTCGGAGAATGTTTTTAACCATTGCACCCCCAGATACCTCAGTTTGAGCTTGTGTGAAGGAGCGAGCGTGTGCGTGTGTGCGCCTGGGGGGGTGTGCACGCACGGCTGCAAACGTGTCTGCCTTCGTGCGCGCAAAGACCCAAAACCTTGTGTTGCCAGCAGAAAAGTAACTTCGGTGAACGCGAACAAATTATCACCCGAAGAGGACTGATAACGGAGGAGGAGAGGGGCTCTCTACCCCCTTTTTGTCTATATGCCTGTATATTCATTTTTAGTCTATGGATTTAAGGAAAGAAAAAAAAAAAGGAAACTGTGATGTTAGAAGAAAGCAATCGTCCTGTACGTGCTGTTAAGTTTTGAACTTCACAATTAAAAATCTGTAGCGCTTTAGTGAGCAGTGAGAAGTCCATGTTCTGTGTATCCGTAGTCCTTGTAGCAGTGGGTAGTATCTGCACTCTGGATAAAGCAGGGAGAATTCTGACTTCGTCTCTTCAGTGCCTTATCACAAAGTGCATGCATCCGACCGAGGGACGGCCGCCGCCGGCAGCTCAGGACGCGCGCGCTGCGTGGTGGACCTTGCACACGACGAACGCTAGGAATGGCCTTACTTAGGAGAAGCCAGGGAGCGGGGATGGAGAGGGAGCTGCTGTCGGCCCCGCACAGCCGGGGCATCGCCCCAAGCAACGGCCACAGAAACGGAGGTGTCCTTGGGAGCTCCGCAACTGGAAGGGAGGGGAGGGGGAGGGAGGGGCTGGGAGTAGGTGCCAATTGAAGCCGAAAAATGACCTCGCCGTTTTCACAGAAAAAGGTAGAAAACAGGAGGAAGTGCCTGGATGAACGTCGGCTGAATCCTGTTGCCCGTAGTCGAACTTCAGCGAGTGAGGACTTCAGGGTCATACCTTAGAGTGAGATTTTTAAAAGACTCTATGTATTATATACTCGTTAAGCTCTATCCTTAGTCCACTCTGCAGCCGGGTGTTGCCGAGCCATCGATGTTACATAGGAACCAAATTTTCAGGAAAGAATTAGGGCCTCTAAAACAGCAAGAGGCGCTCGTTTTCTGATGAAAGGCTGTGTGTATGAAAATATCCCCCACCTCCGACTAACTCGCGTAACAGCATAGAGTCAGTAACGCGTCATTATTCTATTTTGTATATTAAACGAAAGATATATACTGGGGACAAATCCTATATCATACCGGTGTATGGCATTATTAAAAAAATCATTATTTTTATCACAGTAATTTTAAACAGCATAAAAAAATTAAACCAGTGACTCCTGTTTAAAAATAAAAGTTGTAGTTTTTTATTCATGCTGAATAATTCTGTAGTAACAAGTCTGTAGTTTTCACCTACTCAGTGAAATGTTGGACTGTAAAAGCTTGTGTGGAGTTGTTGAACATTTATTTTTTCATTTAAATTTGCTGTTCGGGTAATACAAAGCCACACATCTGTACAGAAGTTGCGGTAAATGTGAGCCATTTACAGCAATGCCGAATAATGGACAGAAACCATATAATAAAATTCTGCTTTTTTCATTAAATGGCTCCAAAATGCTTTTGTAGAGTCGTCGCTGCGTACCTGGAAAGGATCGCTGCTCACAACCGAGTCAGCTCGTTTAGGTCGTGTTCGTTATTCACCTCATAGGCAAAAATTATTTATACTGAAGCTAATTGCTGCGGTAGTTCTAGGGTGGGAGAATTTCTGATAATTACGTTCAGATTAACAATTTAATTGAAAATCATTACTTGCATTTCCCAAACTTTGCCGGATTTGCCGTTGCATTCGTAAGGTCCACGTTCCGAAGGGGAATCTGTACCACAGTTTTCTAATCTAATCAAAAGCAGGTCTGTGCATCTGAGCCAACTGACTTGTGCACGCGTCTAATAGATAGGCGTAAAGCCGTCAGGACAATGAAAGCAAGGAAAACAGCACCGACTGTACTTAGGAAAAAAAAAATACGAATTGATTTAAAATGTCTTACTGCAATGTTTCTTAACCATTGGATTCTTGGTGGAAGGTTGATAAAAGCTCCTTACCAAGGCAGGCACCGGCTGCCAAAAAGTTAGTGGTAGAAGGAAAATACAATACCAAATCTTCACGTTTGCCATCCGTGTCTGCCTTCGTACCTGTTCGGGCAGAATTTCACCTCGTGGAGCGGCCAAGACGTGCGTTGCGGTAGTACGGGACGGCGGCACCGCGGGGTTGGCGGTGGCGCGGGGGGACGGCGGCCGAGCCCCTTCCCAGCTGGAGTCAGCGCACGGTCCTCGATCCCTCCCCGAGGGGCTGTGGTTGCTCGGGTGGTCTCGGGGCTGGCTGCCCCTCGGGCGCCTTTAAACCCCTTTGGGGATGGGGCACTTTGAATGGGTTTTTGGGGGTTCGGGGGGTGATGTGGAGGCGGCTGCACGGGGTGCTTCTCTGCCTGGGGAGAGCAGGGCTGCGCGGGCAGAGCCCCCCGCCAGCCGGCGGGGCTCGGCGGGNGGGAACTCGGTCCGAGGGGTTAAACTGCCCCTGGGCAGTGGGACGGGATCCTGCGTGAGCAGGTCCTGCCTTTCCAAAGGCAGAATTCAACCAAACTTGTGAAAAAGTGTTTCCTAAATTAGCAACGCTGAAAAGCACCTCTGTTCGGTTGTGGATGGGTGGTAAAGGCACCGCGCTTGGTGCTCAGAAAGGCTCACAGCCCTGGGACAGAAAACACGGCCATAAAACTCCTTTCCTGCCATGTGGCCATTTGAATTTTTAAAAAGCAACGTTATCTTCAAACCATCAGTAAATAAAACTGCTGAATTTTTTTCCTGAACATAGCTCACACCTTTACCCCCGTTGAATAGTGGTGCGAGATCCATGCTCTAATAAAATCTTGTTTAATAGCAACATAAAATGCCAATTTCCCGGCAGGGAACAATTTCTTTGAATTGTTTGCAATTAAAACAAAGGCTTACATAAATTTCACTTTGGTACTTTCCAAGCTGGGTGGCTGTATTTTGGGGTCAGGCAACACAAGAGGGGGATTTATGATAACCATTAATCGTGAAAAGATGCTGCAAGGAGATACATCAGGTATTAAGATGAAATAACTGCTTTATGGCTACAGCACCAACTCACGGTCTCCAATACGCTTCAGGGCAGAGTACATCCGTTACTAGACATCCTCCCGTTCCACCCAAAATCCGATTTCTCCTGTTGCATTTACAAAATTATTTACATCAAAAGCACCTGTGAAACAAGTGGCACGAAACCGGAGCCCATTTTGCTGTAGGGTTTCTGCATCTCTCCCGGGCACCCTCCCGCGTCCCAACTGTTTCAAGTCCATAAATTCAAGCTTTAGTCACTGCTGGCTCCTTCAGATCCGGCTGCCTCTCATTCTGGAGGCGCCTGTTTCTGCCGGTACCTGTGCCCCATCCCCTGCAACCAGGGAGCAGCTCGATGCCGGTCCGCGGGCTCCCACTGCTCACCCTGTCCGTCCCTTAGACCCAGCCCCAAGGAGGCCACATGTTAAGTCCAGCCCAGGAGGAGGCCCCCGGGGCTCCCGGGCTGCCCCGGTGCCTCTGAACCTGCCGATGGCATCGGCAGCGATGCGCGGACCCACCCGACCACCTCCCGCGCTGCAGGTGGGTGCTCCCCAACGCCCAGGTCTGCTCATCGACCCGCTGCCCCGGCCCCAGCTCTTCCCTGTACCTCTTCCAGCAGCAGGAGGTGACAACTGAAGCCTGACGGACTTACTGGCCACAGGCTGGAGACTCCTTGCCAGCAGAATTGGTTTGCTGTGTCCGTGTTCGGGGCGGGGGGTCTCTCCCGCTGCCCCTCAGCACTGCCCGGGCAGAGGAGCGAGGGCACCGGCAAGCGGCGCTTCCGCAGGGTCCCACGTCAGCAAGTTCAGTTCGTTTCCTTATCGAGGGTACTGATAATTTCATTTATTGGCAAACCTTAAAATATTATATGTAGTGTGTGAACATTTTAAAATAAAAAAGTCTAATCATTCAACTTGTCAACATGTGACTGGAGGAGCGGTAACTAGAGAAACCCTCTGAAGGGGATTAAAAGTCTGTTGATCTCAAATGCCCAAGCTCACGGAATAGTGGATAAAAAAACTTGCTTTGAAGCAAAACTGGAGGAGTGGTGATGGTGGTAAATAGTCAATACATCACAGGCTTGGCAGAGCCCCGAAGCGTAATTAAGGATATTCTCCAAGGTCACAACAGGGAACTTAAAGTTTAAAAAAATAACAAGTAAGTGGAATCCTTCTAATCATAAGCTCTGTTGATTCAAGATCAAACCACATGAAAAGATTGAGGGGGAAACTGCTGATGCAGCATCTAATACAGCCAGTAATTGCATTGCTAATGCGACAGGACAGGGGTTACACTTTCTGCTTGATGTGATACGTGCTGAAAAAAGTGACCCATTGTGCCCAATTAAGTGACGTGGGCACGGCTGGGAGCGGGCTTTCGGTGGGCAGAGCTGCAGGAGGAGGGAGGCAAGCAGGACTTGGATCCCCTCCCAGCCTGCTGCCAAACACAGCTTCTGCTCCCTCCGGCAGCTCAGAAAATCCATGCTCCTTTTTTTTTTTTTTTTTTTTTTTTTCTNTTTTGGCTCGAGCGGGATGTTTCTTTGTTTTAAGAAGAATGAGCACGAGCGGGCTCGGCATCGGGCTGCTGTGGGACTGCTTGTCCCGCGCCGTCGCAGCAGCCCCTCTCGTCCCCGGCCGGGGGGCTCTGCCCTGCCCTGGGAGAAGCGCTTGGGTCCGACGAGCCACGGTGGGAAGGATTCGTGCTCGCAGAGATGGCAAACTCCCGCTTGGTAGCATCCCCTGTGAAAGCCACGCAGTGCTTCGGATGCCAGGGAGCAGAGCCAGCTCGGCTACGCAGTGCCCACTGCAAGGCCAGGGCACCATTTCTAAACACTTTTCAAGACTGTTTTTCTTCTTCTTCTTTTCTTTCTTCCTCCTTCCTTTCTTTTTCCTCCCTTTTTCCCCCCATCTTCTTTTTTCCCCTCTTCATTTTAATGAAGCAGGCCAAGTTGCACCCAAGGCACAGCACCCCGCGTGCACGCAGCTCCCCGTTTCCTTTGCCTTTAGTTGGGGCAACTTAAAAATAATTGTGACAAGCCCACTTTGCTCACCGACGGTGTCTGGGAGGGGGCAAGGAGAGAGTCAGGCTTGAGTGCTTTGCAGTCACAAGACACTTGCACACAAGCGTACACGTGTGCATACATACATACACACATACACATACACACACATACGTACATACACACATACATACACACACACATACACACACACACACACATACGTACATACACACATACATACATACACACACATGCACACACACACATACACACACACACACATACATACACACACATACATACACACACACATACATGCACACACATGCACACACATACACACACATACATACACACACACATACACACACATACATACACACACACACACACACACACATACACGCACACATACATACACACACACATACATACACACACATACACACACATACACACATGCACACATACACGCACACATACACACACATACATTCACA